>JAAAKG020152362.1:0-31141 GCA_010014905.2 Druon quercuslanigerum
ATTTTACCGCGATTTCGCTGGGATCGGGTGCAAATTTTCAGATTAGCACCCGTTCCCGGCGAAATCCTGCGGTTGTCCTTATGACAAATAGTTTAATTATATATATAAACAAAAAGACAAAAAAGTTGAACCATATATACAATTACCTTTCAAGACATTTTTTGTTAATTCTTGTCAAAGAACACGCTTTTCGAGTTGATATCTCGCAAGATATTAAAGATACATATCTTGTAATTTTGTTGTAAAACTTATGTACTTTTATGCTGATAGGCACATTTTTACGTGGAATGCAGCAGACGCAAGTTGTTTCCAAAAAACTTCATGTCTAATAGAATTTTAAAAACGAGTGATTTTCAGGACACGATAACGTTAGACTTATGTTAGCTGGAACATTGCCCTAATTTACAATTTTCTTTTTCAGTTGTACCTGACATCGAACGTGTCATCCAGCGATTTTAACATGGGATACAGTATGACTGGGACCCTGGAACGAGGTTGTAAGAAAACAAATTCTTTTCAAATGACACATTTCGCAGTAATTCGAAGACGCGATTACGAGAAGGCCTATGAGGATCCAAATCCCACCTAGGGCCCGTCCACTCCCACACTTTCAGAATGTGGGAATTGCGAACACTACACGTAGGGTGCTTCCTGAGGGTCCACATCACCAATACTCCAAGCACCAAAATTCAGGTCCGATTGTTCATATCCCTAGACCACATAATTAAGAAAATTACAATCTATTCATGCAAAGTTTTTTAAAATATTTTGAAGAGAATTTTATATATATTTTTAGTCTACTTCTTTTTTGATCCAGATACAATTTTTTCACTCGAAAGATCAATTTTTTAGGCCCGAGACAAATAAGAGGGTGGATTAGTTTCGGATTTCAAAGGTCTTAATTGAAATAAATCTCTGAAAGGGTCAAATCAGAAAGGGAAATTGAGTCATAGAAGAAGAGTTTGTAACTGAAACCGCAGAGTTCCTTATTCAATCTGGCAGTGAATGAAATTCATTAGAGAGGGATGGGCGAAACTTGTCCACAAACTTGCTCAATATTATTATTTTTAATTTATTCAGTGGACAACTCAATATTCATTAAATTTTCTAGTTATTTAAACTGAAAAATATTAAATCGACGTTTAAAAATATGATTGCGAATAAAATGAACTTTCCCATTAGAGATTTTTAAAATAAATTCCTGTTTTTGGACTGAATGATGAGGCACTCTAGGAAAGAGCGATACGTCCATGTTAGCTGTAATAAAGATCGAATTAATTATATCGTAATTTGCGATAATGGAGGAAAGGAAGGTTGACAGATAATCGACTTGTAATGCCGATACGACGAACGATACCTAAGCGAAGTATAATATTATACAAAGTGATCGAGTCTTTACCAAAGTACTAGTTCTTAAGTATTTTCAAGGGCTACTTTTTCCCTGTATATTGAATATAATTATTTGTGTACGTCGCTTCTGTCCGAGTCTCATGGTACATGTGATAAGCCAATTTCTTTTTTTTAAAAAGAGAAAATGGTGTAAAAAGTATTACAATGTTTCCTCGAGCATATGTCGAGGGAACTCATTTGAAATCTTCCACTCGATAAAACTGGAATTCAATTAAAAAATCAAAATTAAACAGCATTTGAAATTTTCAAATAAAAAATAGTTTAAATATGATTGAATGAATTAACAAATCATTAAAGCAACAATCCATTGTATTAAAAATGATTTGAATTAATGAAGGTGGAAGATTTCTCTAAATGATTATGCATGCTCATCGTGTCAATGTACGAGATATACTATAAATATTATAAATATGCGTTACTATGGAACTTCTTGATCAGACTATTCTCGTAAATTAGGCAATGTTACACGATATTTATTTTTGCTAAGGAGTAGAAACTCATCATCGCGTCAAGAGTTTCAGAGGAATTAGAGTGCTCAACTGTAATTAGGCGATTCTGGGAAACTCGATTAGTTTTAGCGTAGTTAGGTAGCTTCGTTAATTAAAAAAGGAATGTAGATTTTTTCACTCTTCAATTAATTTAATTCAAATGCAGTCCTCTTATAGCCACTAATGATTTTCCATCCTTCATCTAGTAAGCCTGTTATTGACATTTACCAACATTCATAATCATACATGATTCTCTTAAATATTAAAATGGTTTATCTATTTTTTATAAAAAGCCTGTTTTAAATGATGATTGCGATCAAGGCGATAAGACATTTTTTTCACAATAACGAAAAAAAATGTACCATAAAATGGAACCTTCAATGTGCGAACGTCGGTAAATATTGTTAACAGGAATCTTCCCATTTAAAGCCTTGGACCTACAACAATGGATTTTCTGGATTCAAAACCCCGAATTAAATTTACCTAGTCGCTGCAGGCCGCTCGAGTTGGCCCCTGAAGACCGGAAAATCAGTTTTGAAAATTTAACTTTTAATCATATCACTTTGTAGGAAATTTAATGGCGCATCTTTTTTCTCTTGGCAAAAAGTTGTATCTTTTACCGTTTCTGAAAAAATTGAAAAAAACTTAATTTTTCAGACCAGCTAAGTTACTACATATTTTCACTAGACTCGCTCCGAAAGACAAAGTTTTTTCTATTTTATGATAAAAATTTAAGAAATTGTCCTTTAAACTCTTCTAAAGATAATGCGAAATAAAAAATTCAGTAGTTTTTTTAAATAAAAAAGTTATAAATTTGTTTGGCAATCAGTATCAAAATAAAGTTAGACAATTTTCAAATGCTTCGTTTATCGAGGGAATTTTGAGAAAGCCCATGCTTCCAGAGAAATAAATGTTTAATGGGAGAGAATTAGGTTTTCTAAAAAGTTTTACCCTAATTAAATTATTCGTTAACAAAATAGGAGCATTCTAATCGCATTGCTTGAGTGCGTGATAGGTGATAACTTTGGAGCCTCGACCTGCTTGACCACAGCCGTCACCTCTGGACTAGCATTATTTTAGTCTATTTATTTGTTTACACATTAAATAAAAATTTTAAGCTTAAACCACAACTAATTATTTTTGGTTACGGCAAGATCATTAAATATTTACATCTCACATTATATGTATGTATTTACAGGGTAATTACAAACATTCAGAAAAATATATCTTACAACACAATTTTTAAAACAAAATAATAATTTTTTTGTCGAAAAAATCAATTTTCTACTAGCAGAGATCATTTTCCACCAAAAAGTTTCATTATCTAGCAATACCTTTTTTTTCCTTGAAAAATCTTTTACAGTTAATTTTACTGGTTCTATTCAAACTAAACTTGTTAGTAATTATACCACTAATTAGATAAAAATTGTTTAGAACATATTAAATACTTTTTGTAAAAACAGCATAAATAGAGTTTGTAGAAAATCTTAGAAAGAACATAACAAACCGATACAGTATTATAGTGATTAAAAAAACATTACGGGTAATTTCTGAAGTGAAAATAAAACGGAAAACTTAGATCAACTATTTTCAAATAAATAACTATGTCTTAAACTATTCTGCATACAGTAAATTTATATTTCGTTTTCAAAATTTGTTAAGACTTAGCAATGCGGCTACCTTTTTTGATTGCATAAATCAAGTTAAAAATTGAGTAATATGCTTGTGGACTTTATACTGAAAACATCCTTAATATGTTAAATTTATTACTCAATACAAAAATCCTATTGCCTTTATTTCCACTAGTTTACAGTAGTATGAATGCAAAATATGCCCTAAATTTTACTAATGCAAATTTTTACGAAATGAAAATAATAAAAAACAATAATCTTTAAAGTCAATAATTTATTTTTTATTCACTTTCATAAGTATTAAATTTTTATCTTTTTAAAGGAAGTATATGTACAAATACCTTGTTTTTCTTTACTTTGCTAATATTATAAGCGCTATATTCTTCATTTGTATTTATTTTTCTGCTTCCAGTTAGAGTTTCTAGCAAACTCAACATTTACTTTTTAGCTATTCATTTTCAATGTTCTCTTAATTTTAAGAGATGTGTAATACTTTCCTAGCTAATCTTCAAAATGAATTGAAGATGCAATTTCTTTTTGTTTGCATTATGTTTCTAATGCACACCTATTTTAAGGACATTGTTTACAAACATAGTTGTATTGTAACGGGCTAAATGGCGCGGTGCAACCTGGCTCCGAAGTTATCGCGCCTCACGCGCCCGGTTAGTGCTATTTGAATGATCCTATTTTGTTAAGGAATACATCAATTAGGGTAAAACTTTTCAGGAAACTTAATTATATCCAAATAAGCATTTATTTTGATGGAAGCTTGGGCTTTCTCAAAACTGCCTCGATAAACGAAGCGTTTGAAAATTGTGTATCTTTATTATGATACTGCTTGTCAATAAAATTTATAAGTTTTTTATTTAACAAAACCAATAAATTTTAAATGTTTAAAGGATAAGTTCATAAATTTGTATCTTAAAATATAAGGAACTTTGTCTCTCGAAGCGAGTTGAAGTGAAAATATTTAGTAAATTTGCTGGTCCGAAAAATGCATTTTTTAAAAATTTTTTACAGAAGCGGTAAAAGATACAACTTTTTCCGCAAGAAAAAAAATATGCTCCGTAAAATTTCCTATAAAATAATGTTTTAAAAAGTTAAATTTTCGAAAACTGATTTTCAAGTCATCAGGGGCTAACTCGAGCGGCCTCAAGTGACCAGGCAAATTCTATGCGGGGTTATAGAATCCAGAGTCTCAATTTCTGAACAAAGCTTACAGTATCAATTTTTCAACATTAGTTTGTAATCGAATAAAAGCTTTAAATATAAATTTAACATTTGTAGTTTAATTTTCAAACATTTCGTTTAAAATATATCAAAATTGAAAAAAGCCTACAATTTTAAAATAACGATTTTCGTTTAAATAAAGGAACACTCAAGCCGTTCTTTTTATGAAGCGGAACATACTTTAACAAGCTCTTTTTTGTTATTTTTGTTCTGAAAAGTCGAACAAAAAGGAAAAAAAAATGATTTACTCAAAGCTTATCGGATTTAAAGACGTTTTTAGGTTTGAAACGTTATATGAATCTTATTTCATAAAATCTGCCATTTTTTATCATAAATAGTGATTTATTATTAAAAATAAATAAATAAAAAATTGAAATCAAAATTTCCTTCCTCTTTTGCGAAAAATCTACATCGTTATTCCTAATATGTATACAAACCTATTCTGTAAATATAGATTTAAGTAGAATAACCACAATTAATCAAATTAAGATTCCACTAAAATTTAAGGATTTCAGATCCATGTGTGGAAAAATGAGTTACAGGGTTATAGGCGATTTCTTTGAATCCGTGAAGCTCAAATGTAATTACAAGTTTTTAAAAATTTGTAAATACGTGCACTTCTCGGATTTTAGGAAATTTTTATTTATATTATAAATTTATATTATAAATTTTTAGATGTAGCTTTCGCTACATCTCTATACTTAGGCTCTCTGTGTTTAGGCCCCTAACGTTTTCGCTTGATTCTATTCTTCATATAGAGTACGCTTTCTGCAACTTTAATTAAATTTGAAATTTCGTCAATTTTATTTTTATAGTCAAAAAGTATTAAAAGTTAATTTAAGTTTAATTCAAGAATTTTCATAATTTTTTCAAAAAACGATTTTACAAATGAATACAAGTAGTTCCAATAATGAACCATTGAGCTTGTTTCAATTGCGAATTGAAAGAAAGGATTAATGTGCAATTGTAAAAATCCATATAAATGAACACTTAACTATTGATGTACTTTCTAATACAGCAATGGTTAATACTTGTCTAGTACTTCTCTTCCTGATTTTAGTTGTTCGAGGACTATTCTTAAAAATTGAGAATTTGATTCCCTTCTTGTTTTTATCGTCTCATCTCATTCCTCGGCCCGAGTGTGCGGTGGAAACGTCATCGACGTAAATGCCGTCTGACGTTTGGAAGAATCAAAGCACGAGAGATCTTTGACCGAAGAAAAACTTTAAGAATTTTAAATTCGATTGAAATCAAATTAAAAATCCTATTTAACCATAAAATGCTCCTATTGCAAATAAAAAGAATTTTTTGCTTGAAAAAAAATTTTGGGATAAAAATAAAAGAGAGGAAAGAAAAATGAGAAGGCAGCGAACAAAATTCCCTTCCTTCTTTTTTTATTTCTTCCGTCTTCTTCATTTGTATTATCATCCAATAACAATAAAAGAACATATTTACCAACGTTTTGGCTTCTAATTTTTATTTATTTTTTTTTGTCCGAAAATTTTTTTATAGAAAGAAAATCTTATTTTATTTTGTTTTTAATTTCAATACAAGCATTTTCTTGGAGGTTGTCCAAATTTATTCGTTGAATTCTTCTTTTTATTTTCAGGAATTATTTACATTAATTTGACAATTTGTGACAGCGCCAAGCGATTCAGTCTGTCTTTATAAAAAAATGTACTGGAGAATTTTTTTAATTTCTTAAGAAACTACTAAATTTTCTGAAATGTTTCGGTCAGTAATTTTATTGTATATTCTCAGAATTATATTTTTTGCCTATACAGTAGGCACTCGTTTATTATTGCAAGATTAATTAATAAATTAATTCAGTACTAGTTTTCGATCCTCTGAGAACAATATTATATCAATCCTATTAAGTAGTTAGGTCTGATTTAATATTTCATAGAAATACTTATTATATTTGTTTCTTGACAAAGTTCAATTCTGGTATTGGCAAGATAGTTGATCGAAAGTATAGTTGAAGAAGACTGTTGAAACTTTTTTTTAATTGTACAAATAAACAATCGATCATTATTATTTGACTGTAAGAATGATCAGTGTACTTCTTTTCAATTGTACAAATGAGCAATGGTCTATTTTCCAACTGTACAAATTAACCATTCGCTGTTGTCTAATGATAAATCATTTTTGTTTAATTATAATAAATATCGTAACATTGGACAATTATATCGATTATTATACACAAAAAATGGATTAATATTTAGCTTTATAGATTATAGAACGCCCACACCCACACAGACGGTATATATAAATAATGAACCATTCTACAAATTGTAATAGTCAAAGTTTTACAATTGCACAACAATGAAATAAAAAATTCATTCATAAAATTGTTCTAAACGTATAATGTAGCTTATGAAATATTGTTCTTTCAACAATTGAATCATTTTTTCCATCAGCTCCAATGTCTTCAATATTTTTTTTTTCAAAAATGTTTAGACTTGTTGATTGTTTTACTGCACTTTGGATTCTCATTTTCATTACCGAGCCACTGACTGTATTTTTGTCTTTTACGACGCTCTTAGGACCATAGATCGTTAACATTCCAGTAGAAACTGGTCATAGAAGGAAAAACGTGCTGGCGCTCGAGAAACCTAGAATTATAGTTGTCTCTAAAATACTTGGGCGTTTTTATTAGATCCTAAAACTCAGAGATTGTTAAAGTTTTATGGACAAAGTTGCAGAATTTGTTTGCTATGCAGGCTAAGCCATATATTCAAGTTTGCCATTTTCCGATTTATATTTTTTCCTGATAACGTTTATCGCTCGTCTGTATAATTTATATTTCACCTCTGATTCTTGTGTCACGCGAAGCAGATTAACCAAACGGAACGAATAAATTAACTACTCTTTTCGTAAATTATCGGATGCAAATTAGTTGTGCTCAACTGCTTTCAAAATATCTCCGATTCGTTTCACCTCGCTGCATGTTCATACAAAATAATTTTAATTGTAAAAAATGTGGTCTGTCACAGTTAAGACTTTAATTGCAAGAATCTTTGCATACATATTTTTCATAGAAAATATTTTTTAAGAACTGTTTTGTTGCACTTTTGTCAAATTAGAGCAGTGTCGTAGATTTTAGAGTTTTTTAAAGAAGAAGTTTTCTAGTAGTCTAAAATCGTTTATCAAAGAAATAAATTTAAAAATAGTAGAATGAGTCGCGTCCACAATTTTGGAATAGTGTAGCCTCCTAGGGTGATTTAAGTGAAGTAACGTCCGATATCACGGTCCCTCCTAACTACTTAGCCGTAGCTTGACCCAACGATGCACGCTCTGTTCAAGTCTAAACCGTCACTATCTACGTCAGCTGCACGCGGGTCTCTAGTCTTTTTCATGATTACTCGCTTTTCGATCTCCTGTCAGTTAGTTGCCCAAAAAGAATAATTAAAAATATTTACAATTTAATGTAAACATTTGTTTTAAATACAATTAATTTGGAATTTTTTCAGTTAGCGACCAAATCAGGTAATCGATTATAAAATTATTTCACGCTAAATATGCTCTGGTAGATAATAATTTTATAACCGTTTATTTAATCCGACTGCCTAATGAAGGCTGCAAAATAAAAGGTTCTAAACAATGCTCGAAACAATGTATCATTAAAATTTAAAAACTTTTGAGAGCTTATGAATTACGCTTTGAATTACGGATCAAATGTATAAATGAAATGAATAATCAATAAAGTTGAAAAATAACAATTTTTTGGCAAAGAAAAATATTATTTATCAAAACAATTTGAGAATGTGGTAATATATTTTTTTAGGTATATTTATTTTCTGCATTGGCCTCTAGATATTGAGTTAGGCATGAGATAAGCTCAACTCTAAAGAAAACAAAACCACCCTCCTTTTCTCTATTGACATTTGCGAAATTATATTGAATTTGTAAAAAACCCTGAAAAAAATGACAAAGTACACTTAAATAATAAAATATTGAAAATCAAAACTCTTTAAGAAAATTATTTTTAATTGTTTTGTTTTGTTTAATAGACTGGGATGAGAGAGAAGCGAGGCAATTCAGTCCTTGAAATACTTAGAAAATAGAAATCGTACAGTAAATTTTAGATCAGTAGAATCGATGTTGTCTCTCTGTAGTGCATTTGTAGTCGAGCGGCTCTAGGAATGCATTAACGGATTTGATTTGAATTACATAAAACTAAAGGTCGAATCTTTGCCTCTCTTAGTGCGAAACTTTATTTTTTGTAAGGGGCAAAGGTCGTCGACTCTCAATTTCAATGCTGATTCGAAATCGAATTACGAACGCTCGATACGATGGGTAACTTTGTAATTGAAATACGATAGTCGTGAAATATAAAAATTAAAAAAGCTAAATGATAAAAATATATGAATTCGAACTTTTTAATATAATTAAATTCAATTAATTCATCAATTTACTTAGATTAGACTTAACTCTTGAAAATTCCCTCTAAGTTATCATTTAAAATAAAGCCATTTTTAATGTTTTCATTACATTTTCGTTGGACTTCGTACTTTCCTTAATATGAAAAGCGACTATCGATTTTGAAATTCAATATAATGTATGTGCGTAGTTAATTAGCAAGTACTGACTTTATTATTAAACTAAACGTTATAATTACACCGGTCTTAAAAGTACGAACGAGAGATTCGTATTCAAAGCTATGGCTGTGATCCTTAATATTATTCGTAAAACAGTTCACATTACACTCGACACTATAATAATATAATGCAAAGTCGATAGCAATATTATACATATAGAGATATTACATAGCATATTATATATATATATATATATATATATATATATATATATATATAAAATATAAAAATGATGAATATTTTTAAAATGTTTGCGTCCAGGTTACTATTTAAATTTTTGAATTTCGGGTCTTTGTTTTTAGATTGATGATTTTTAATGCTGTTTTGAAATTCTTCGAAAATTAGTCAATGTTTCGTGATTTTGTTGCAAACGAGAGGGCTAAGATCTTAATTACCGGCCGATGATTAAAGTTCTGCCAGTAGATTTAAAGTTACTTTACTGCCAAAAGATCTAAAAATTGTCATGCTGTAAAAAGTACATTTTATTTCAAGCAAGGTTTTTTTTTATTCCGATTTGTATAAAGTATAAATCAAAGGACAATTATCGATCATTCAAAATCAAATATGTAAATAGTTAATAAGTATGATACTGAACTCTGCCATGCGTGTAATTTAATTTAAGAAACAGGGTTCATGCCAACCTAAGAATTTGTTCCTATTCGAGAAGGAAGTTATAAAATGATTTCTAATAAAATTATTTAATACAGCAATAACCTGCTTTTTCCCTTAAACGATTTTGAATAGTAAAACAATCAATAGTGCTATACTTTTAATTGCATTTGACTGAGTTCTTCATTCTCGTAAACTGAGAAATGTTCTGAAAATGATAATCACTGTGAATTGAAATGAATGCTGAAAATGTGTGAAGGAAATGATATTAAGAATCAGACTCTGGGATTTTATTTTCAAAAATAAGATTTAATAACTGAATGTTGAAAGAGGTTTCGATTTGGATTTGTTGAGGAAAGTAAATTTGACAGAGTCTGAAGCTTAATATTTTGATTTTAGAAATGAAAGACAAATTCGTTGGTGAAGAAGCATCTATGTATTTCTACTACAGTCATGTCTACAGTCCATTCGTTTTGTATCTATATTTAATCTATGTATCCACTGTCACATTTGATGCCAAATAAATGTTAAATTTACGCAGGCAATTTTGAATGTTTTTACTCTATTATTTATAAATTAAAATAATTAAAAAACTGAGGTAAGTAAATTCTAAATGAATTAATTGTAAATATAATAATAAAGTAAGGTTGCTGCCGATTCTCCTTTAATTTCATTGTTTAATGATCTATTATTCAGAGAGAAGTATAAAATAGACAGAAGGGTAGGATCTGCTAGCGACAGTCGATGCTTGAGTTTCAACAGAATGCCATAATTAGGCATCACTCGTTTGCTTCACGAGGCTCCAGAGAACAAACGACCAAGTTTTACAATGAGAGGTATGCTGAGAGAAGAGTAGACTAGTTTCATGAAACTTTCGTCAATTGTCGAAACTTGGTCATTCAGAGGGATTCATATTTTGGGTATATTTCTCACCCTCTGTGTCAAAGAAACATGGATACATTCGGAAATTTAGACTCTACATTCCTACGAAATTTAATTTCCAACATCTCAAAAGGCTTTTACAATTCCAATTTAGTCTGAAACTGTGCTTTTAATAAAAACTGCATTTGTATTTATCCATATATTATTTTCAAAAAATGAAAACCTCACGATTGTTACGAATTTTATACAGAGTAATTAAAACCAAATAAAATTAAATCGGTTTAGAATTACGACCTGCAGCTTAATTTGCCCGCGAAAATTTATTCTTAAACCACTGTGTAATGGGAGCGGTAGGATCGATTTTCATTCTTAACAAGTTTACTTATTACATCTTTTAGTTTTTACTATATCTTTCATTTTTAGACAATTTCCAATGAAGAACTTGGAGATATCAGTAATTTGAATATTAAAACATTCAAAACTTGACCATTTTCACATTGCAAAAATTATGTATTCGAACGAAATCTGTGTAAAAATCAGTCTGAGAAGAGTTTGGAATGCCCCCTTATGTAAGGATTTCGTAGGCATAGGCATAATTTAAAAAAATGTAAAAAAAGGTTTCGCTGTTTATTGTATTATTTTTTTATTCTAAAAAATGACTACGTAACATAGCAAATTTTATTTCATGTCTCAATTGAATATCGGACTAAAGGAAAAGCTTCCAGCATAGGTGTCTAAATAGCCAAACTTTTTAAATTATTGTTATTGTTATAATCTTTAACCATTGACATCAAAAGATAAAACTACAAAATGGCAAATTTTATTTTCCATCTCAATTCTATACCATAAGAGCTTCAATTTAAGCCAGTGCTGAAGAAATTGGACAGTATATGTTGGCTTCCAGTATAGGGATTTTCACATCCTAACCCTAACCTCCTAACCCTAGCAAACACTTTAAAGTGTTCATAAACGTAAAATTTCAAGTACAATTATTTTAAATGTTAATTCTGTAATGAGGTAAGTGCCCCAGTAATCGTAATGGTCCCAGAAATCGTGAAATTATGTTATAATTTTTATGTATTGTGACAAAAATATATAAAAAGAAACATTTGATTATGAAACTCGCTTATTTGTAGCCGTTTATAACAGCAAATAGAAATTTCATGGATTGAAATTAAATAAAAATCAAGAAAATCGGCATCACTATTATTGGGACTAAGGTCACGATTACTGGGACGTTTACTTAATGTAAGATTAAAAAATAAAAAATTTCAATTTTGAAAAGCTTGATTACTGAGTTAATAATTTTAAATTCATCTATGTAAAATTTATAAATTTTATAAATTAAGTTTTTACAATTCTCTAAAATGTAAAATTATAGAAATCTTCAAACTGTGTAAAGACTGAAAACTTAAATATTAAAACTATTCAAGGTATAAAATTGGAAATAAATTATGAATTTAAACCCCATTTAATAAATCTAAATTTAAAAATTCAATTTTAAATTTTGAAATATTTGATATTTAATTTATTAAGTATTAAGCATTTAAATGAAAGATTTTTAATTAAATTACATTTATGAATTTTTTTACATTTTCCTTTTGCACTTAATTTTCTTATTTAATTTTTTAAAAAAGCTTTCAAACTTTGAATCTAAAAAAACAAACATAAGTTACACAAATTACTGCAAAGGAATTAGATTTTATTCAAATACGCTAAAGTGAAACCTTGCATTTGCTGCAAATTTATTATTAGTATCTGTAAATATTGACACCACAAATGGAGTAATTAGTATTTTAATTAGTTGTTAGAAACATTATTAAAATATATCCCTCATCGATGAAACTATGCAAATATTAATTTCGAAACACATGCATTATTTAGTAGAACAATCAATTTCTAATTAAAATGAATCCAATTTCCATTCAAAATTATTAAAATTATGCTAAGCAATGAACTGCTAGTTTCTACCTTAAATAAACCAAATTTTAGATTCACAAACAAGTTTATTTTTCGCTCAGCTCCAATGATTTAATTAATTCCAACAATTTCACTACGCCTTAATTTATAGGCACTTACTAAAAGCTATAATTAATATTGATTTCAACATTGATGGAGTTTTCTGTTTTATGTTGTTCGTTCTTCCGGTACTCGGCTCTTTCAATCGCGAAATTAAAAGAAAATTAAAAATATTTTCAATTGACCTTTTTTGGTGTAAAAACCAAATCAGTAATTCAAGGCACGCAATACCGAAAACATAAATCTGGTTGGGGTGGAGTGAGGGTATGTGAAGGGTCAATTTGCATAACCGCGAAGCGGGGAATTTGGGATACTTTGCATACAAAGGCCTCCATTGAAATTCCCGATTTACACGAACAGCTACCAATAGGATGCAATAAGCCAGAATTATTTGAATTATTTTGCACATGCCAAATCCTATTCCACTGGGACGTCAAAATTATTTTTTTAAATTCATGAATCGAAAGAGGATTTCAACGATTATCGAGCTTTGCGCTTCGGACATTCGTAATATGGTATGTCCCTAAAATTCTGATCTCTTGTCATCAACAGATCCATGAGAACCATCCATGGGCATAGTCACTTATAATTTACCGTATTTTAAATGTATCTGGAGATTGCATTATTGAATGCCGTAATATAGGCAATATAAATATTTTTTGAAGTTTACTTGTTTTTAATTTTTAATACTTAATCTTAAATGTAATTTTAATATTTTATAAAGTTTGAATCAAGATTCGTATTTGTATTTGTATCTAGAATTATTGTGTTATTTATTTAAATAACACGTTCATTCCGCAACACTGCTCCGACCCACGTTGCTGATCAATCTCTCTAGCAATCACGCTAAGTGAAGATTCTCACAAAGTCGTCATGTAAGGTTCCCCACTTGGATCCATTAGGATCGAAGGTTTTTTGTTATATGCGTCAATCACTCTACTGACACTCTTTTTATTAACTATTTTCCGCCATACTTTTCTTTCCTGACATACTTCTCTAGCTTCTTTAACGTCCATGCATTTTTTCTTGCAGGCTTTCGTGTGTCTGTGGCTTCTTATGTCCCTTCTAACTAGGGTGTCATTCACACATTCTAACCATTCTTTCCGCGGTCTGCCTCTGAGCACGCTGCCATTTACTTTACCTTGATATACTTGTTTCGTTAGTCGTTCACCCCTCATTCTCTCAACATGCCCGAACCATCTTAACCGATTTCTTTCCCAGGTGTCAACTAGCGCCTCTTCCGCACCACATTCCTTAAGGATTATCTCCTTGCTCACTTTGTCCATCAGAGTTTCCCGCATATTATGCGCAAGAATCTCATATTTAATTATGAAAAATAAGTTATTCAAACAAATTAAACAGCATGTCAGTTTGCTCTAGAAAAAAATATTTGGTCTTCAACTCTTCGTAACTTCTTATTAGAATAGTATAAGCTACGTTTGTTAAAGTATTTTTTTACAAAAAAAAAATTAACTCACTTAAGTTTTTTGAGGAATTTAATAAAATTTTACCACTAACAAAAATTCAAAAAAAAAATTTTTTTTCCAAATTATAAAGATTTCTTAGTACATAAACATTCCTTAGCCGCCACTTTTCTTTATTTTACTAAACTTTCAGTTTGATATCTATTCTGGTGTGGAATTAGTATGAACCACAAAAAAGGTCGGTAAAGTAGGAATCGGGTAAGTGTAACATGCCATGCACCACTGAGCGTGGTGCGGTGATCAGCGAACCAAAGTTATCCTCACGCGCTCGAGCAATGCTCCTATTTGAATACTTCTATTTTGGTAAGGATTAACCCAATTGAAGTACACCACACTGTCGGTTTCTGTCTCCCCGGTCTCGGCCTTCCTAGAACTCCCCCCCCCCCACACACAGTATCTCAGCTCGCGGGGCGAGAGACGGTTGCCACTTGTGCATGAAAAACACCAGCAGCGTAGTGAAAAGGCTCACTGCGCGGGTACTAATTCGCATATATTGCGCAATAATATATATTATAATTGGAAACGGTTCAGGCGGCATTGACTGTTCACGTTTACATCCCCCCGATTTGTGGCTAAGGCTATTTACAGGCAGCCCCCGACACTGGACTGAAACCGAGAGTTTGGTGTAATAATTGTCAAAAAACTTCATTATATCCTAATAAAAAACTTTATCACTTACTTAAAATTCTATCGATAAACGAAGCGATTCAAAATTGCCTTACATTATTTGGACACTGCTTAAAAAAAAATACACTCAAATTTTTTTCCAATAAACCAATATTAATTTTAAATAGCACATCATCTTCAGAATAGTTTGGAGGATAAGTTCTTTAATTTTCATCTAAAAATGTTAAGAACTTTGTTTCCCAAGTGAGTTGAAGTGAAAATATTTAGTAAGAAACAAGAAATAAGAACACTTTTTTGCAAAGAAAAAATATTCGCCATGACATTTTCTATAAAGTAATATGCTGAAAAGTTGAATTTGCTATTCAAAATAGAAATAAAATGCTACTCCAAATTGTTTATTGAAAGTCTTTGAATTCAAAATTATAAGATAATCATGAGATGAAAAACTCATGATGAGATTTTAATCGATTTAATCCAGATTTAGTACTTACCAACATTTCTTCGAATCTGTCGTTCACCGTCTCTTCATCCATTCTCTCGATCATGCAACGTTGTTGCTCGATTTCGTTGAAATCTTCGCCAGAATTTGGACGGGGGATGGTGTTGTGGCCAAGACCACCACCCCCTCGACCAGATTTTTTCGGCCGACCAAACCATGTGTCCAGCTGAAACAATAATTTTTAAATAATATACTCGAATCAAAAAAGAAGACTAGAGGAGATGTTCTTCAGTATTTTTTCTTCCCTTTCTTTAAACAATATATAAAATACAGAAAAACTAAAAGGAAACGGCACTTTTTTGGGCAAGTTACGTTAACGAATAGCTTTGACTAAATAACAACGACAATTGCAATTATTATTTGAAATAATTGCAAATTAAGTTATTAATGTAATCGTTGATAAACAAGAGTTTGGAGGTTTAATATACCAATTTAGCTGCACCTTAAAAATATCATAAAATAACTCGCACGTTATGCAACGTATTTAAAACGCATAAAGTCAAGTAGAGGCACTTTAGTACTCAACCTGATTTCTTTTACTGAATTTTAAGAGGCATACTTTCAGTTTCGATTAATACTCTCACTGACAAGTGGAGGAGGAAATATTATTGGCCCATAATGAAATTCAATCATTAAAGATGCCTGAGACATCTTTCAAGCTTGACTTTTCGGGTAAACAATGGCACAAGAATTGTAAAGCCACCTTTATTATTGGCACTATTTTTACGAGACCCATTAGAAATTTAAAAAAAATGAACTTAAATTATTATCCTATTTCTTCATCGCAGAAAATTTAAGACAATTCCAGCACAAACTCGGCATTTTCAAAAAAATTCATTGATAATTCCCTAGAACATGCATAGAAGTAAAAAAATCCAGAATATTCCATTAAATTCTTAACATTATAGAACTTTCCAAAAACATTTCATAATCATTATTCTCGAATAGTACTGAGAATTTTGGAATACTTTAAAAGTCAAGAATACTTCAGAATTTGCAGATATTTCTAGAAAATTCTTTAATATTTCTCAAGATTACAGTAACATCAAAAAGATTGTAAGGAATATTTAAGAAACTACTAAGCTACAACAAAAACCTAAAACCATGCATTAATACTCTGTAACATTCTAGAAAAATCTAGGACATTCTTAGCCCTCTGGGCACCACCTGGGTCAAAAATGACACAGAGCGATTCTAAAAGTGAAGTTTCTGAAAAGGGAAACATCGAAAGGCTGGAGCAAATATGCTGATAATTAGGGGGACAGTTTGGCCAATCTAATGGGCATAGTGGCGTTCTTAATTCAACGCTGGTTGAACAAAAAATTGTAAGTAAATTTTTCCATATCGGATATTGTTTATTCCGAGGGGTTGACAACTCGTGAAGTATGGTGTACATTTGTGCTGAATTATCCCGAAGTATCTTGAAGGACGTGAAGTAGCTTGAAGTACGTGAATTATTCTGAAGTACTAAGAAATATCTTGAAGTATATGAAGTATCTTGAAGTACATTGAATTATCCTGAAGTACATTGAATTATTCTGAAGTATCCTGAAGTATTTGAAATATCTTGAAGTATCTGAAATATCCTGAATGATCTTGAATTATCTTGAATTATCTTGAATTATCTTGAAGTCATAAGTAGGTGTACACTTTTCAGTCGAGCTGTCAGCCCCTCGGTTTATTCAGTTTATTTGAAAACAAAATATTGATTGGAAAATAAGAGCCCAGCCCTACTGAAAATTCCTATATGTTTCACCTAGAGGAAATGGCATAAGATACTATAAGGATCATATCGGATCCTATATAGAAACCTGTATATGTTCCTGTACTGGACTCATCTACATGCGCAGTAGTATTCAATGGCGCCTACGGCCCCGCAGAAGTTTTGTTGGTCCTGAAGGAGCACCTAGAAACATACGTACCATTAGGTAGCATTAGGTACCTTAACAAGAGAGGGTCCTAAGCAGGCACCTACACAGGATCCTATGTCATTTCCTATAGGTGGCACCTATAAGTGAAACATATAGGATCCTATGTAGGAATTTTCAGTAGAGAGGCTACTTTGGAGCAAGTACGAACAAAGTGTCTCTATTACTGTTTGCTGAGCTGAAGGTCTTGCATTATTTCAATGCTAGGAATTAAAGTTCCTCCATCTTAGGAACGCAGTGGTCAATTGACAAATAGATTACGCTGTCACTTTTGCTATAACAATTTGGACAGAAAAACTACTACAGCGTGCATCGTTTGCCAGGTATCAATATGCCGGGACCACCTTCGCGCAGTATGCGTGCGTTGTTCAGATGATGATTATTATTATTACACGATTAAGCCGTTTCCCTTTAGAGGTAGGCGTGACTCACTCGGTGGGGAAGGGAGTAGTGTGAGGAAGGGGTTATATAATGTTTAGATTGATCTAGAAGTCTCGCGGCATTTATTTAAATAATACGTTCATTCCGCAACACTGCTACGACCCAGGTCGCTGATCAATCTCTCTAGCAATCGCCCCAAGTAAAGATCCTCACAGAGTCGTCATGTGAGGTTGCCCACTTGGGTCCATTAGTGTCCAAGCTCTTTTGTTTTAGGCGTCATTCACTCTACTGGCACTCTTCTTATTAACTATTTTCCGCCATTTTTTTCAGTCCTGGCAAACTTCTCTAGCTTCTTTAACGTCCATGCATTTTTTCATGCAGGCTCTCGCGTTTCCGCGGTCTGCCTCTGGGCACGCTGCCATTTACTTTACCTTGATATACTTGTTTCGTTAGTCGGTCATCCTTCATTCTTTCAACATGCCCGAACCATCTTAATCGATTTCTTTTCCATGTGCCAACTAACGTCTCTTCCGCACCATATTCCTTAAAGATTATCTCGTTGCTTACTTTCACCACCAGAGTTTTCCCGCATATTATGCGGAAGAATCTCATGTCAATCGCGTTAATTTTACTCTTATATTTTTCTTGACAGGTCCATGTTTCGCTGTCGTATAGTACAGTCGGTACAAATATAGAATTAAGTATTGCCATTTTAGCCTTATTTGATATATTTTTACTTCTGGTAAGGGGGCCTGCTCTACCAATAACCTTCTTACCTTTGTTTATGCGTATATCTAACTCCACATCATCTTCCCGTCCCTAGTAAATAAGCTACCAAGGTATACGAATTTCTCAACTTGTTCAATTCTCTCATCATTTAATACAATTTTGGATATTGTTTTCTCACTCTTTCCTTCAAACACCATAGTTTTTGTTTTATTTACGTTAATTTTGAGGCCCATGCTCTTCATGCTTGCATTCAATTTATTCAACATTCTTTGCAAATCTTCGGTAGATCCTGCCATGACAACCTTATCATTTGCGAATGCTAACCCACGTACCCTTACTGTTTCGAGATCCACACCTTCTTCGTCGAAAAGAGCTATTCTTAAATACTTGTCCATAAATAATATAAATAGAAATGAAGACATAACGCATCCTTGTCTAACGCCTTGTATAATATCGAAGCAGTCACTCAATTTCCCATTTACCCTTACACTCGCTTTGCCACCTATATACATTGTTCTTATAGCTTCTAGGAGCCATCCATTTACTCCGTACTTTTTCAGGACTTCCCAAAGTTGACTTCTATCTACCTTGTCGAAAGCTTTTTTTAGGTCAACAAATGCACAGAAAACCTTTTTGCCTTTTTTTACTTTTTTTGTTTATTTAAACAATTTTAAGTGTACAATATTCTTTTGTATTCAGATATAGATAGCTGACACCTTGAACTTTAATTTACACTCATAGTTTGTTGAAAAAGTGTCATTAAAAAAATAAATATAATAAGCATTAAAATTTAGCCCACTGATTTTTTCCAATTACATAAAAAACAAAAGAAGTACCATTTAAACATAGAAAATAGTCTTTTTTCAATTTTTTCGCATTTTTTTGCCCTTTTCCTGTAAAAATTTTAAACAAATAAAAATATCGTTTTCGCACTTGTCTCACCTTTTTCTAGACACTCTGAAGATTTCATCTCACTCTTATTTTTATAAAAAGGTGCACTTTAAACGTATTGAAAAGACGATTGAAAAATAGACTATTCTATAATATATTCAAGAATACCACAGAAAACTCTAGAAGTTTTGACTAAAAAATCCAGAACATTCTGAAACGCTTCGAAGCATTTTCATTTTCTATAAAAAAGTGAAGAATGCTTGAGAAATTCCAGAGAATTTTAGAAAAACTCTTAACCGTTCCAAAAAATTCCAGACAATTTTAGTCGTTCTAAACACTCTAGATTCATCCAGAGAGTTGTATAGAATACACAATTTTAGTATTATTTTCAACAAATTGTAGAAAATTTCAGAAAAATCACAAATTCAAAGACATTCCATAAAATCCCAGAATATTCCTCCAGATGCGCAATTCTTCAATCGGATACTATTTATACATTAATAATTTTATATCAACATGAAATGTTTTCCTTATAATAGCATATAAGGTAATAAGATTTTGCATCTAGTAAGATCAAATTGAAGGCAAAACGTAAATTTAGTAAAAATGTATAGAAAAAAACGTAAAATTTCTATATTTTCGAACAATTAGAATAACACTACAACATTGCAATATAATATAGCCCTAAACGTCCTGATTAAAAAAACCCTAATGGGTACTAGTCCAAAACATCACAAGTTTTCGACATAGGTGGGGCTGAACGAGAAAAATACGACCAGAAGCAAATCTAATGTCCCGCTTGAAACTTGAAGATGAGGTGCAGATTTTTAAATAAACTGTGAACAGCACAATCACTGACAATACTAGAAACACTGGTAAGACCAGTCCAGCTAATAATGGCAACAAAATGGCGCTGCCCTGGCAATGTAAATACTGTTCGGAGTATTAAAGTTGGAAGGCAGTTCAGTCAATGAATACAAGACTGTAGATCAGTCCAATTATAGTTGGACTGATCTACAGTCTCAAATTATCAAAGGAGAAACCAGTCCAGCTACTAAAGGCAACGTAATGGGACTGCCCGGAAAATGTGAAGATTTTTCAAAATAATCAAGGAAAAAGACATTCTGGACTACCAAAGATATTTTGTATTCCATATAAATAAGACAAGACTATAAATCAGTCCAACCGAAAAATGCAAGACATGTTATTAGTACAGTCGGTTAAGACAAGAGTATAAGTCAGTACAACTAATAAATGCAAGACATGTTATTAGTCCGGTCGGTTAAGACAAGACTATAAATCAGTCTAACCGGCAAAGCAAGACATGTTCTTTGTACAGTCGGTTAAAACAAAACTATAAATCAGTCCAATCAACAAAGAAAAAACATGTTATCAGTTCAGTCGGTTAAGACCAGACTATACATCAGTCCAACCAACAAATTCAAGACATGTTATTAGTCCAGCCGGCTAAGACAAGGCTATAAATCAGTCAAACCAATAAATTCAAGACATGTTCTTAGTACAGTCGGTTAAGACAAGACATCTTGTTAGTCCAGTCGGTTTCCAATAACTTCCAATAATGATTGTACTTGCCATAGGATTTAAAATAATTAAAAACAATAATATTTTTATAAATATTACAAAAAACTATCAAAATATAATATTTTTAAAACAAATTTTGTAAGTATTTACACATTTTTGAAAATTGGCTGCTTTCTTCACCAAGGGCACAATCTATACAAAAAAATTATAAAATTGTGCATTATTATTATTATTTAAATTAAAGACTTTTCTAATATCCTTTTTGAGTTCATGTGATTTATGATCACTAAAAAGTAGAAATAGCTAGTTTGCTAATTTTATTAAATAAACATTCGTACTTCATTGTTTACTTATAATGATTCTAAGTGCACACTGAATTGGGTTTTCATAATTATTAAAAAAATAAATTATGACTTTAGGAACATTCCTTTTTGGAATAAATAATTTCTGTTTGAAGACAGGTGTAAAATTATAGGTCGATGCCTTGAGATCAATTAAATAACTTGGAACTTGACCTTCTATATGGTGATACAGTTTGAGTAAGATTTATGAATCAAATGATACGTAAACGTACTACGCGAGGTCAGGTCGGCAGTTACATGGACCAGTGACCTCGTGGACTGCTTTAAAGAGCAAAATTGTTGGATAATAAATTGTAACCGACATCCATGAATCTAGGTATAGGTACATAATTTGTTCATTCAATTGCAAACTCCTCATTACATCCTGCAAAGGTCGAATTCATAAAGACTAACAGAAATCTGCTCGTATAAGGATAGATTAAAATGCATCACACTGCCAGGAGGAGAAGGGGCAGATTTTGCGACGATTTGTGATGTAGATAACACTCTTTTTCCTACTTCCCTCTTTCTTTAAAGAATTTCTCCTTTTCTCCATTTTCCAGAAACATAAACATAAACATAAACATATTTTTTTTAAGTGTTTCATCATTGGTTGAAAATTCATTTGATTTAGTTGAAAACTGGCCTATTAAATTTTCCTTTAAGAATTCATCTTTTTCTCTTGAAAATTCAACTACATAAAAGTTGAACTACTTTGTTAAACATATATTTTCTTGCCGTTAAAGGTTTAACTATTTTGTTGAAAATAATTTTTTAGCCGAAAATGTAGCTGTATTATTCTTGGATTTTTTGGATCATAAACTGAGAAATAACTATTTGATTATTGTGTGATTATTGTGTGTGTATATATTTCGACTTGATATTTGAAGCGTTTGATATGTTTAATTAAATATGATACCAATACATTAATTTTCCCTCTTCTCACAGCATTTTGGACTGTGAAGTCTGTTAAAATATTACGTTTGTATGTGTAGTGTTTTAATTAAAGCGTTTATCTAATGAAATTGAATAATGAATTTTTAGTCAATGGGTTCAAAATAGCATGGCGTAGTTTTTGAACGGTCTCTTTCCAAAAATGTAAGGAACAAAATTGTAAAGCACGCCATAAAATTAAATTTCAACCCAATTTCAAAGTTTAGTAATGTCCGCGGCATAGACATTTGTTAGCAACCTAAATTTAAATGACCGTTTTTTTTCATATTTCCATAATTTCGAACTGGACATACGAAAATGTTGAAATTGCATTTGCTTAGACATGAGAACTCTCGAACTTGAAAGCAGATATTTCAAATATGTTGTTAAATAGTCCTAATAAGCCAATATATTTTATTCATTTATGATTTCAATTTAAAAAACTTCTAAATTTATAAATCATGGAAATAAATTAAAAATTCCTCAGTAAGTATCTCACCCATTCCGTAATCATGTCGTGACTTTCTTAACATCCAGGGGCTCCAATTTAAATTGATGCACTTTTTAGCTATTCACTGTACTTAATAGTTCCCACGATTCACTACATTTCATTCGCAATACTTTCTGATTCGAATTAGAATTCATCGTGTCGTAAAGTCAGACTCTTGAACACTCAGCACTCTGATCACTCTGCTTTCACTGATTAAATATTTCTGTACACATGCACTCTCCTTATATTCCTGTCTTTATTCACAAAACGATTTTTTTATCATCCAAACACGCGGATTAAGATCACTTATGGATATGATAAGTAAGCAGCGTGTTTACAAGACTACAGTGTAGTGAACGGTCAAGTTATATGAGAATCTACTCGTTTCGACCCACTGCCCCAATATTTCAGTGAACGGGTTATCTGAATTCCATAAATTCTCCAGAATCCGCACAAGAACTTGGAAATCGTTGTTGTTTTTATCAAAAATATTCTGTAATATAACCAAACCTTAAGTACTTATTGGAAGCTGTTTAACGAATGTTGATACTTTTCAGTTGGGATGCTCTAGATTCTGAGAGTTGGAAGTCAATTTAATTCAAAATCAATCAGTTCACAATGGTCTTATTTCTTCAAAAATCACAGTTGGAAGATAAAATTAAAAATTCTACATTTACAGTAATTTTTACTTCAACGAAAACTTAAAAGAATGTATACAAATTTCGAATCATTCAAAAAATAAAAATTATCCGAGTGCTAGTAATTAGTGCTAGTAAAAATTCAGAAGGTGTGAAAAATCAACTTTCCAAACAACAAAACTGGTAGAAAATTAAAATTTTAGGTATTTTGAATTTTTTGAAATCTAAATTCAATAAAAAAAATTTTAATGAAATATTATATGTACCGAGGGGCTATTCATTTCGGAAATCTTGTTCAAAATCACTATCAATCACAATCAAGAAACAAAAGATTCAAAATCACAAAAATCACATTAGGATTTGCAATATATCGGAGATACTAAGATTCAACGACCCAAAAATTACTGAAAACCAGTTTCTAATCTCACTTGCGATCTCGGAAATATTTCAAATCTTCAAAAAGCTTCGTGAATCTAGAAAATATCCTTGAGAGATCTTATAAAATCCATTGGATCACTGTGGGAGATGTCGAATATTAAATCGCTATTTCCGATTTTCAAAGATTTTGGGATCGAAAGATTTGGGATCGAAAGTTTGATCAAAATCTTGTTTTCACAGAATATAAAGAAAATAACCTTCCAAATTAAAAAAATTCTGTCTGAAAAAGAATCGATATTCTGGGAAATATAAATTTGCAAGCATTAAAATTGGAGAAAAAATTGAAGCTGTATAATTTATAATTATAATGTAATATATTGGTATAAATTTTCTTTTATTTTTAAAGAATTGCTTGAATTTTCTTAGTTTTATCTAAATGAAGTATTTTGTTATTTATTGAGGAATAAGTTTTAAATGCTATGAAACAAAAAAAGTTTGGGGATATTATTCGGCCCAGAATAAGAAAATTTGAATTTTCATTACAATTTAATGGTCTGTAATGGCCTCCAAACATTTTTCTTTCCTGTAATATAATATAACCTATATATCCTATATATATATATATCTTATAATATAACGAGAATATTCTGAATGAGGAATAAATTAAAAATATTTATACCGGGTGACCCAAATAAATTTGAAATTTCGAAATACACCAAAATACATATGTTTTATATTGAAGATTCCTTTAGTATTTTAAAATGTATTTTTACATATCATTTACCTCAAATAGATGGGATGCTAAAGTCGGCGTCAAAAGCACGCGACCCTCACTTTGAACGCTCACCACTGGTTCAAAAAAAAATCGCAGAAAATTCTAGCCAGGTACACGACAGGCCTCGACTTTCGAGACTTCCCAAAACCAGCTGGAAGTCTTCAAAAATCGGAAAAAATTAACAGACGCTCCTTAAGGTGCCTAGAATGCAACGCAGTTTTCAAATGGTTTCCAATGGTTCCTATTGTTGTAAAATGGATACTTTTTTCAAACACTTTTTCTTCGGTGCCTACTGTCCGTAAATCGTGAAATATTCTCAAAGAATTTTTTTTACGAAATATCGATCGCATTTCATTGTTTTAAGTGTAGTTCAATCAAATTACAAAACTGCACATTTTAAGCCATAAAACAACTCCCTATCATTATTTCTGCCCAAGATAAGATCATGCGGAAAACGGTCAGTAACGAGAAAACAATTTGATATTTCTAAATTTTGAAAACTGCGTTGCATTCTAGACACCTTAAGGTGCGTCTGTTAATTTTTTCAGATTTTTGAAGACTTCCAGCTGGTTTTGGGAACGAGTGGTGAGCGTTCAAAGTGAGGGTCGCGTACTTTTGACGCCGACTTTAGTTTCATTGGATTTTCATTTGCTGAAAATAAACATTTCAAATTTATTTCAACTATTAATTACAATGAAATAAAAAATTTTTGTATTCTAAGGCCTATAATATCTTCAACCCTTTTTTTCGGTTCATAAAATATAGAGCCTATTCCTCAATAAATAACAAATACTTTTTAGAGTGAATTAATCTTTTAGCCTTAAATTTGTATTTGAAAAAATTGAAAACTGAGAAAATTAATTTTCAGACCTGAAAACACCACAGTGACCCAAATAAATGATCGTTTTTTTACTGATAAATCAGTGACTGTGACTGACTTTTCATTAAATTTGACTGATTAAACGGTTAAAACCCTTAATGGTTTCGATTAATTAGTCCGTTATCAGTTCTTGAAGCCCTAATTTTCAATTAGCAAGGCATGAATCAACGTTTTTCACTAAGTAATTATTTCACTAAGTACATTTGAATCAGTTAGAATTGAGTCACTAAATCAAATCACTAACGACAATCAGTAATTAATCAGTGAATTCGGCTGAAAATTCAGTTGAGTTTTACTGGTTTACCAGGCAAACAGCTTAATGATTTGATACAATGGCCCATTCCTCACAGATTTATATAAATATAAATCATGACAAAATTGAGCAGCTCATTTATAAAGTTAATAGCATATACAAATGAATGTTTAGTTTTATGTTAATTCTAATATAAATTCCATGTCGTTAAGTAGTAATTTTACAAAGTATGTATAAAGTTAGTGGATCTATTTAGGGTTAGATACGCGATTTAATTAATTTAATTTGGAAAAGCGCTAACAAGTTTTCAAGGCAATTCAACTGGGTACAATTCACTTAGAAGTGATGGCTGGCGATGTAAATGAGGTTGATAATGTTTCTACACAAACGAAATTACGTAATGCGAATCATGTGTTTTCTGGAGCCAGCGATTCCAGAATGTTTCGCGACAGTTCTTCTACTTGTTTGTCAGGTTTTAATTAGAAACTATACACTCTATTCACTACTTGATATAGCTTCTGTCATTAGTCTTTTTCTATCGATCTCAATTATAGCTGCGGGGAAAAGAATTTCCATATTGCACAAACACTAGATCCTGAATTCCGCTATAATCCATTTAAAATTTCATACATAAATTTTTATATGAAAAGATATTAATTAACGTTTTTCAAAGAGTTCACTTTTTAAAACTGAATCTTGTTTTCAAAGAGTTATTTTTATACGCTCACCTTCTATTTTGCAACACAAATAGCTTTTGAGATTCAAAAGCGAGGCACTATGTTAGCAGGTATGTTTACATCAAACAAAAGTAGATTAACAGCGATCACGCGTGGAAAATTTGGATGAATTGAGGGAAAATTTGATAGTAAAGGCTCAATCATTGTCCGGTTTAATGAACATGACGACCTGCTATTTATAGCAATGATTCGAGATGACATGACGCGAGCAATGAATTCTTCTCCATTGAGTAAATAAGAGCAGGGACATGGTCGGATTTTTATTTCTTCAGAGAGGAAATTGTAAAGTATTATTTATTGCACTTCAAACTTTTGCGCAGTTGGTCAATATCCCAGTACTAATTTATCACATCTTGAAGGAAAAAAGTCCTATCGTTTCAATTAAAATAATTAAATTGGATGTTTGAAGAAGATATTTCAATAAAGACATCAAGAAATTATTTTAATTCTTAATGTTAAAAAAAGTTCGAATCTGATGATTGATTGAAATCCTTGAGTATTAAAAGAAGATTGTAGGTTGAACTAAGAAAGGAAACCAGCAAATGATTATTAAATATTTAAGGAATTTTGCTTTTCTCTGATAACATTATCTTCTTCTTAAATAAGAATGATTAGAACATTACAATTTTATTGAAATCAATTTTTTAAAATTTAGAGTAGATTCCTCAATTTTCTAGATAAAAATAGTTTAGTTCTTTTATCATTTATATTATAGCATCTATAAACATTTCATAAAATAAAATTAACGTTTAAAATAATATTGAGAATATTGGAAGAATTACAACTGATATTATAGAGAAATCCAAATTTGAAAAAGTCAAAATTAGAAAGAATCTAAAACGTAATGCCCTTCTAAGTTAAGGGCATAAAATGACAGTCTGTCACGTGATGAATTGCATGTTATTTAATTCGAAGGCTTTGTACTTATGTTAGAGAAATGAATATATATTGTTGTAAACTTTTGGTAAATAGTACAAAATACATAAAGCAGGGTGGACACAAAACTTCATTTTCAAAAACCTCTAACTTTTCCCTCATCAATTGTTCATTTTCCCCGGCTTGTCGTATTCTAAGAACAGACCTTTAAACCTGTCACATGTTTAGACGAAATTTAATTTCAAATTTATTTATTGCAACGAAAAAAGGCCATAAAGGATGAATTTTCAATCAAAAATTACGAGTTAAGCAATTTTCAATTCAAATTCAATTTTCGACCAAAAAATACGACTTCTTAACAAAATAGTTCTATTTTCAACAAAATGGTTGTATCTCCAAACAAATAGTTAAATTTTTTATTCATATAAGCGAATGATTTAGAAAATAGTTGAATTTTAAATCCGAAAAGATGAATTTTGAACAATAAATTTAATTGAAAAATTGAGCTTTAAATTAATTTTAAAAAATACCAATTTTTAAATAAACAGTTGAATCCTTGACCAAAGAAGATTAATTTTCAACCGAAAAGTTACATTTTGATACAAAAAGGATTAAATTGTATTAAAACAAATTACATTTTCAACCGAGAACAATTTGAGTTTTTTTAACACCAAAATGCTAATTGTCTAAAAATATAGTAGCCAGGGAAATCAACTTCACAAAAAAAAAACAATAAATAGAAACAAATAGTAGGCAAATAAATTCCTAACAAGAATATTATACTAGGTTGGCCACAAAACTTTATTTCCGAAATTCGCTAATTTTTCCTCGACAATGTTTAAAGGCCAGAATCGTAACCTGCTAACATTTATAACATAAAATCTTTTATAAGCGGAATAAAACGATTTTAAATTATAATTTAAATATTCGAAATTTATTATCCTTGACAGTTACTTGAAATGCTTCTTATAGACTATTTAAACAAAATAAACACTGAGATGGCCAAACAGACGTGCCTTTATGTGTTTTAAACATTTTTCAAAATTCCAGCACAATATATTTACTGTTATAACTATAAAATTGACGAATATAATAACTTATAATAGGTCACGTGAGACTGTCATATGACCTATAAAGAGAACCTTAGTTAAAAGTGCCTAAATGATAAAAACACACATTTGAAATTTTCTTATTATAGCAGAATATGATATTGTAATCTTTTATTAAACGTAGGATACTAAAATTTAGAATTTTAATTTAAAACAAAATTATGAAAATGATAATCTGTAAAAATCCTAAATTTAAAGGACCCAATTCAAAAAATGTTAATTTATTGTTAATTTGATTATTATTACTTAGTATACAGACGAACCATCTAAAGTTCCAGATGCCGATAAATGCATGTAACTGGACATTTTTATTAGAAACGGCTTAGGTCATCTGACACTAAGATTAAATAAAACTACAGGCAATAATGATTAAAATGATTAAAAGAACCATATTTTCTAAGACATAAACTACCAAAGCAAAGAGAAAAACGCTGACCATTATATATCATTAATTGCGGTTAAAGTTTGAAGTGCACGTCGAGGTGCACATTTATAATAAAACATGACATAATCCAATATTCTCATTTGCCTTCTGGAATCTAAAATATGCATACAGGTTTTCTGTATAAAATGAATAAATTTAATAAACATAGAATATTAATTCCCATCTTCTAAATTGCAAGTCACAATAGCTATAACAGAAATAGGAGGATTTTCATATCAACTCGGCTCACTTGGAATTATAAACACGCGTGATATCTCTGATTGTAAAAACTAGGATAATGATTGCATCCCAAGAAGTCTTGATTCTAAGCTACCTGTTGCGGCCCTGAGTTAAAAAAAAAACAGGTAGAAACACAGTTTATGTCTGGAATTTCTGGCATTAGTATTCACGAGAGATTTTAAGCGACTTTATCCTCTTGAATTTTTGGATATTCAGCCCTTTTGGGATCACTCGAAATATAAAAAAATCTTTGGATACATAATATCCTTGAAGAAAATTCCTAATCCTTGAATTCATAGTCCTCTTTATTTATTAGACAACATGGTTTCCTTGACAATGTTTAAAGAAAATGTATTGTCCATTCGAAAAATATTTGAAGATAATATTGTTCCACCTTGAATTTTCATACGAATCAATTCTGACTGACTTCCAGATTCCTCGGAAGTTTGAAGCACTATCAGAATATGCTTGGATAAACTTCTTCTTGGAACTTCCTCAAAAAGCTAGAGTTTTGAGCACCAAAACACAGTTGAGAGGATCAACTGGGAACTTACTAATCACCACAATGGTTGTCAATAATCACAGTCAAAATAATCCTTTTAAGGTGACGATCAGAAAATAATTCTCAAGAATGTTTGTCAGCTATTACACACTTGACAAGTCACTAACACTGAAATCTAATCACCTTCTCAGACTAATGAATTTCAATGATTTCGCCAACTACCATTGAAGCGTAACGACAGATATCATCAAGGGAATGAGACAGCACAGAGTCAAAAAAACGGACTCAGTGTTTGTTAAGAGGAACAAAACACACGAAGCAGAAGGGAGCAATAAAACTGTCTCGTGGAAACATTTGTAATTAAAAATTTATTCAACTTGAGAGTCAACTTTTTAAAGTATGATCTCATGCTTTTTGAGTATGGAATATTCTTTACTTGAAAAACTAGATAAAAATACTTCGCTTGCTGATAGTCTGACTTAACACACTTGTTTAAGGAAGGGGATTGGTTGAGTTAAAAAAGATATATTTTTTCATTGAGATTGTTGTAATTTAAAGAGGAGGGCGCGTCAAAACGACGAGGTCAGTTCCGCGTCGAGAGAAGGTTCGTGAAAGACTGAAGTGACTGAATGCACCGCAGGCTGCAGTGTAGATAATAATTGCTTTTGCGTAGGTGGAGTACGTTGAAAGCGCTGTTAGGACTTCCGATTTTATTCAAAGGTATTACACACCTTTGAAAATGCGGAAGTAACTCTGGAGCCAAACAGACGGCTGGAAAGATTTTTCATGTTTCTTTCGCAACGTCTAGAATAGTGTAATATTATGAAAAATAGTACATGCACTTAAGTAGGTCTTCAATATATCCAGATTTAGACTATATTGACTAAGATTAATCATTCATTTCTGAGACACTTTGTAAGAACTTTACGGTTCGAATTTTCTTTATCGATATTTTTTATTGAAGAAGAGAATACTCTCAAAAATAATCGACTTTCTGTGCTGAAATACAAAAACAAAACTTTGAAGATGAATCTTCAACCATAAATATTCGAATTTTCAAACAAAAAAGATTAAAGTTCAACTAAAAATAGGTGAATTTTCAAGCTCAAAAGACGAATATTTTAAAAGAAAGTTGGATTTTCAACCAGGAAAGATGCATTTTCAAAATTAAGAAGACTTTTCTATCTAATGAATTCTTAATCCAAAAATATCAATTTTCTATAAAAAAATATGAATGTTCAACAAAAATATTAAATTTTCGACCTAATTTTCTAAATCTAAGGAAATTCTAATACTTCCCGAATTGGCGATTTGCCTTCCTTACATGTTAAAAAAAAGTAATGAAAGTTATCATTGACAAAAATCAGTTTGATGTGATGAAGGTGCACGGAGAAAAATTAATTTTAAGAACGTTGTAGTTGTTACAGTGTCACATGGTAAAACAAAGGACTTACTGTTTGAAAATGTGAAAGGCACATAAAAATTACTAGAAAATATTAATTACACAGTCAAAAATACTGTTCAAAAAGCAAAAAATTCTATTCTCACATAGTAAATATAATTATTTGAAAACATGGTAGAAGATTATGTGTGAAGTTGTACTTAATAACAAGA
>JAAAKG020152373.1:0-31139 GCA_010014905.2 Druon quercuslanigerum
ACGTACTACACGCGTTCTTTCGCGCACTCTCTTTCTCACTACCGGCTCTCTCTCTCTCTCTCCCCGAGAGAGAGAGACAGGGAGAGAGAGAGAGAGAGACTAGCCGAAACGGGGGGAGGGAGTAGCGAAGAAAGTTTCGAGCGGTCGGCCTATTATATAGTATCCATGTCTCTCTCTCTCTCTCTCTCTCTCTCAATGCTAGTTCTTTAATTGGGACCTTAATGATAATTTTAGCAACATCCATCACTATTTGAGGTTATAGAATTTATGTATAACAATTATTAAATGTATTGTTTAATCATGCCCTGTATTCAAAACCTCTTGTGTTGGCCAACTGTAAGTACTTAATTTATTAACAAACTAGGAATTTTTCTGAAATTATCATGAGGTTCCTAATTTAAAAAAAAAATTACATCGAAAAAAGTGATTTTATCTGACGACAAATGCCTGAATAATGTATTCGCTTATTACATTTGTTTTCATATTAACAAGAATAGTCTCAAGAGAAATTTTTTAAAAATAAAATATTGTTTCCATTTAAATTTCTTGCAATATAACTTGAGAAAACGTTCAATTGTTGAAAATTATAAATAACACATTTTTAAGGAATAATTTAAAACAAAAATTTTTGTTTATTGTTTCATGAAGGAATATCTTCATATAATGTAAATCTATGAAACTTCGCCGGTTACAAAAAATTACCTCTTGTTGACAAGCACAGGGAACGTCAAATAAAAAAAATTCCATTTTTTTCGTCATATTTATTTATTTATAAAAAAATTAAAAAACTACATTGATAGCTGGCTTGAAAACTTTCTTTGAAATTTTATCATCTTGACAAAAGGCATTTAAAAGCTGTTTCTTGCGTACACTTTATCTTCTTCGTACAATCTCGGGACTCGTAAACCATAAACAATCAGGCTAGTCTGAATAGTTTCTATTAGAGTTTCTTCTTAAAAAATATTTTATTGTTGTATCTTTGAAATTATTGTTTCATAATGTCGTAATGAACGTGAAAATGTTTGCACTAAAAAATCAGACTTGGTATAAGTAGTGATTTTGAATAATGTACGTATCAGTCTGGCCATTTTAATCAACGAAAAATAATTCCTGGTTATTTCAACTGTATTTCTCGGTTTACAAACATTTTTTACGGTCAATTATCTAAAAAATTCGAACTCTAAGGTTGAGAATTTTTTCATTTGATCTTATAAAAAACAAAATAAAAATTAAAGCACTCAAATTAAAACTTATGAATTTTAAACTATTAAATTGACGTTTTATCATTTCTTTAATTGCAAAACTTTGTATTTGCATTAAAATACCTTCACGTAATATATGGATTTTCGCTTTTCAGACACGTGTTTACCGATAGTAATTAAGTCACCCATGTTACACTTTAGACCTTTATGTGAAGCCACGCTCTAACGTGCCAACAGAGTGGAGGAGGCCGAGTAAAGACTTTGAGGAGCGAAGGAGCACTCAAGGAGAAGAAAATGCTTACCTCTTGCAGCACGTTGTGGAGAGATCGAAATTATACGTTATTCGTAGATGTAAGACGCGCGTTACCTTCGGTAGATAGCTGGAGGTTGTGGGAGGCAATGGAAAAGACGGGAGTTGATATAGGCTTGATCGAGAGAAAAAGGGAGGTATATGAAGAGACGAAAGATAAGGTGATTGAAGGGGAGGGAATCTCAAAGGGTTTCTAGTTTGGTGAGGGGTTAAGGCAGGTAAGGAGGAATCAGGGTATAGTCATTCGCATATTCGAAAAGATCTAAGGTTATGGTGTTCAGAAAAGTAGGAGGGTGGGATAAGGAGGGGAGTGGAATTGGAAGGCAAAGGCGGTACAGGAGGTGAAAGAGTCTGTGGGCTTCCTGTTTCGAACAAATGGGCGAGTGCATGTTCATATAAAAGAGAGTGTCGGAAGGGCCAATATGGTGATGACGCAGGTGTACGGGCTGGAAAAGTGGTTGTTCGCAAATGATTTAAAAAGGAGAATAAAATTGTTTGATTCGCTAGTGATGGGTGTCTTATTTTATGGAGTGTAGGTGTGGGGGTGGAAGATAAGCGAGATCGTAGATAGGATACAGAAGAGGTATGTAAAGTGGACAATAATTAAGAAAAACATCAGGGAGAGAAAGAAGGCAGAAAATGGTAAATATTGCAAATAGTTGATAAAATTTAGGTATTAGCCAAATTAGGTATTAGCCGAAGGCAGAGTTTGGTAATGCGAGACAAAGCGAGATTGTACGGACAGATGATAGGAATAAATGAAAACCGGCAATATAAGATGGGATTATATTATGCTAACAACAGAGACCTAATGTCCATAATTCTGGACTGCGCCTGTACAAGAAAAGAAGTGCAAGAAGGCAACCAAATTGAACCTTTTAGGTAGATAACACAAGGTTTTATAGCAAACTAAGAGAAGAAAAGAGCTAAATATAAACCTGAAATGGAGCTGATAACATCATAGCTTCAATTGTTTCAGTAACTTTAAAAAGAGCAATGATCCCGAACGCTTGAGGTCCGGGCATAGTACTCAACTACTGGTACCAGTACGCGACAAGTGTGCATCCTGCGTTGGCAAGATATCATGAAAAGATCATTGAACACTTAGATTTGAAGTGAAGCTTTGTGCTCCAGGATAGTACGTGTTTCCTAAAAAACCGGACGCTTAAAATCCACCAGAATTTCTACTGATAGCCTGTCTTCCAACAATTTATAAATTACCTGTAATAACCTTTCTTACTCCGAGAATAATGATATCCTTACAAAAGAACAAAAAAGTTGCAAAAACTCCCGAGGCAGTAAAGATCTTGTAGCTACTGTCATAAAGATTTAGACACAGAAGCAGATGTCTAAAATCAGTATAATAACTATACGAAAGTATTTTTATCTGTTAAATTAGGATAAATACAAGGTATCGTTTCCTTTGGACTTAGGATACGAAACGTTTTCTGCTATCGATTTGAAAAATGCAATTTGTTTTAAAAGTTTCCATGTCCCAAAAGTGTGGAATGAGCACAAATTATAGGCATTTATAGAATTGAGCCTCTCAATTATACCCTTATTTACGATTTGTAATGTACCTACATACGACTGTGTCCTCAAAAGAAAACTGTGATCCTATATTTTTTTCAGAATTAATTTTACAATCCAAGCGTTTGGCTGATGATGGCCCTGATCCTGGTTTTAGTCACTGTGGACCTTCTTCTTCTTCTCCTGGCAGACGTTATCCAGACACGACTCTTCCTCTTGACAGACCTCGTTATTCTGCCAGGTCTCCACCACCTGCGCAACCAGCTCTTCGTCACATGTCCAGATTTCGTACTCTTGAGCAAACTTTTCCCAGCCTCCTTGGATTTAGATTTGAAGACCTTAAATTTATTCGACTTACTCCCCACAATAATCCGAATCGGATATTTGAACTGCGAAGATACGTTTTTCCTCCAGATAAACCAATTGGATTGCGAACAAAAAATTACGCCCTGTGTCCTATGCCAAAAGGAGAACAAATTGTATTATCAACGTCCAATAGCGACGTCTGTGCAATATTGGAAAAAACAGCAAACAACCACACGAGTCTTCGTGGAATATTTACACCTACATCTGCGTTGCCAAAGCGGGTGAAAATAAACATGAACAGCGGTGCGGTTGAGGATATGACTGAAGAAGAAATGGAGGAATGTGCAGTATCCACCCGCGAATTAATCGCAAAGAGTTATGGAGTATTTCGTATGTATACCACAATTCCTTATACCATTAATAAATTTAAAAAACGCGCGCGTCTGTCAGATCTGGTGTTCACGCTCGGTCTCAATCTTTACGCTGCATTTAGGCACGGACTCTTTGAAATTAATGTTCAAGAATAAAATTTTAGGCTTACAATTACATTTTGCTACATTTCAACATTTTTTTCTAAATATACTATAAAAGTAGATTCAGTTTACAATGCGTAATTTTCAAATTTAACTAATAAATAGCTATAAATGTTAGAAAAATTGAAATTGAGTACAAACTAACTTGTAAGGGAAAAATTACATGCCTATCCAGAGTTCTTAAATTTTTAATTATTCTCTCTATACAAATTGTAACAAACCAAAAAGGTTTCTAAGATTTGCATGCAAAAATTAGCATAATAACGTTTGAACGGTCACTAATTCTTGTTTCCTCAATTTTCAACTTGAAAATAAAAGATTTTTAATGTGGGCGGGAAACTCACCTAACGCAAATCCCTGTCCTGGACTTTCGCGATAGGTGAAAGAAAACTGTACGTAATTTTGATCATGATAAAATGTATTTCTGAATGATTCAAAACATTGTTAATGAGAGACAAAATGTAACATCATTTTAAATTAATTGTAAGTCTCGTAAACGTCAAAATATTTCAAAAAAGAAACTGGAAGACATTAAAAAAGTTAATTTCAAATGTGCATAAATAAAAGATTTTTCAAGATTCAGAAAACCATTTCTAAGATTTTCAAGAGTTTTGAGAGGTATCAAGAAAATACAAAAATTTTCTTAAGGTACCTGTCGTCTCAAAAATCAGATGTTTGAAAATCCAAGTTTTCTAATATTTAGGAATTTAAATTATATTATAAGGCATTTTTAATGAAAACAAAACATGATTTTTTCATGATAACTTTTACAACTTATGAAGAATAATTATTTAAATAATTTTTTAAGGCGTGAAACGAGTTGAAATTATAGAGGTTTCTGGAAGTGGGTCCCTCAATAACAATCCTATTTGCAACTCGCCATGTAGAACCGTATGATTGTGTAGATATTATAAACAAAAATGTAATCCTTAATTTCTTGTTTCAGTATTAAATTCACAGTCCACGGGTTTAAATGATAGCAACCCTAATTCTGCTAGGTCTGCACCACCTCTTCGTGACAGATCCAGGTCTCCTACTCTCAGCCAAACTTTTTCCACCATACTTGGGTTTAAATTTGATGATCTTGCATTCATTCGACTAATCCGCCACAACAATCCGAATCGGAAATTCCAACTCAGAAGATACGTTTTTCCTCCAGATAAACCTCTTCGATTGAAAACAAAAAATAGTGTCATGGATTCAATGCCAGCTGGCGAGCAAATTGTATTATCAACGGCTAATGGCGACGTCTGTGCAATATTTGAAAAAACGCCAAAAAGAACCACGATTCTTCGTCCAATATTTACAAGTATTTTTGGGCTCTCAGAACGTGTGAAAATAAACATGAATAGCGGCGAGATTAGGGAATTGACGACAGAAGAAATAGCGGCATGTCCAGTAACATCTAGAGGACCAATCACAAGGAGTTATACAGTATTACGTGTGTAAAAGACCACTTTATCAGAGCGTTAATAAACTTTTTTAGCGTGCCTGTTAGCCAGATCTAGCGCTTATTCATAAACCTTTTAAAATTAAATTTCAAAAATAAATTTTTACATGTAAAATTTCATTTGTTTACATTTCCAAAATGTTTCAGAAAAATATATTAAGAGTTACTTTAAATATTATAAGTTTCATACCACTGGATATTTTGCCATTCAAAATAAGTTTGATTTCAATTTTTTTTTTGTTTAATTCACTTTTGTCTTTTTGAGAAGCATTCAGTTTATTACTCGTAAGTCTATATTAATTTGCGTAAAAAAATATTCTTTTAAACGTAATATTAAAAAACAATAATGCGTTTAACTTTTAATTGCTTGAACTTGGTATTGCTCAAAATGAAATAACTTGAAAAATCTACAACTTTATTGATTTTTTTTTAATTCTATTATAATAAAACTACGTTTTAATCATTGTTTACCTCGAAGCGAATGTGTTTATTCATGTAATGCAAAATAAACTATGAATTTTATTCTTCATCACTGGTGTATTTCAGTTACAAACACTTTTATCCGACGATTAAAAAGATTACACTTTTACCGTTGGTAACTTATGCGTGCGTATTATTAAATGCAAAATAAAGAAAGAAAGAAAAAAATAACATGTCTCTTTTCAAATAAGGAAGTTAGGAAAGTAAATAAATAAAAGAGCTTTTAACTTGAAAAAAATCCCGGTTCTCATCTGACCCACAGTTGTGAAAATAAAACCGTATTACGTTAATATCTCTTATATAAACAACTGAAAATTTTGGTTTAGAATGTGAATTTTAAATTTTCCATCAAAATTTTGTAGAGGTGAACACACAATTGATAGTTAAAGAAGGCTGCTTTAAGGAAAAAGAAGCTTCTAGATACACAAAGATTCGCTTCCAGTCCCTCCGTTTTCAAAATTCCTAGAACTACTGGCCCCTAGCAGTATCTCATTTAAGTACAGTTTAGGACACCCTTTTATCTTTCTTTTCCATTTTTGATCATCTCGAACCGATTTTTTCCCCGAGATATCGCACACTAATCTAGGAATTACAACTGCGTACGCTATTCACCCAAGAAAGAATATACGAGTACAAATTTATTTTTAATCATTTACAGGAGGTACAAGTAGATTTTCTTTTAATCGCAGATATAACGTAAAAATTTTTAAAAGAATGTTGGGCATGCCGAAAATTGAAGGTCAGGTTCGTTAGCTAGCCATTTTGGATAAATATTCAAAAAGCAAGCGTATATTAAAATTTTTTTAGACAACTTTTTTTCAGATTCAAAAACTCTATGTACAGTTGTTCTTAGTACTGGAGAAGATAAAAACTTTCTCTTAACGACTTTTTTCGATAAAAAAGTCACTTTTTGAAGTTCCTGCATGATTTTCATTACAACTTTTTAATTTATTGGAAAAATGGAAAACTCTAATTTTGACGGCACAAAAAATAAGAAAAAATAAAAAAAATCCCTTTTGCGATCAAACTATGCAAGATGCAACAGATACAACATTTTTTAAGTGGAAAAATTTTAAACCTAAATTTAAAACTTTTCAAATTCAAATTTTTAAAATGGCCTAAATATTCTTATTTTTGTTGGAAATGTCTAATTAACGAACCTAACCTTCGTTTTCTGACCCTAAAAAAATGTCTAAGGATGACTTGATTAGACTTATCAATCGAAATTTAGCGTTACTATAACATTCAGTTAACCAGATAGAAAATAACAAAATTTTATGATTTTCCAACACCTTTGTGTTTACCTTTTATGTTATTACCATTGTCGTTGCTATAAACAAAAAAGTCCTGAACACATGAGTCATATTCCTTTAATTTATATATTACAAAATGCGCAAGTTATTCACTCATCTTGCAATAAAGTTTTTATATTAGTTTGCATAACATTTCTTATATATTCTGTCGCAGTTTTCTTGCCCTAAGCGGAGGAGCTATGATATATTTACGCCAGCCCCCTTTATCCACTTTGAATTTTCGGGTTTCCTATAGCCCTCTGACGAAACTTTAGGAGTTATATCAGGTGTCACTCCTGGGGAAAAATAAATATTTCAGTTTCATGGTGTTAAAGAGCTCGAAATTCGCACAAATGCTCCATAAAGATGACATTTTGGGCCATTTTAACATCCGCATTATCAGCGACGAAAATGATATTTTCTCAAATTCATCATTTCTATCCGTTATAACTCCAAATGCGCTCAAATGCACCACCACTAAAAAAATTTGCGCTAGCTTTGGAGTGGCTGTGGAGTTATTCATCTTAAAGTGCGCTCACATGCGACAATAAAATTTTTTGAAAAATTAAAAAATTGTCTACTATACTAAGGTTTTCACACTTTAGAAAGTGACGGGCAACGAAAAAAAATTATTTATTCTTAAAACTTTCTGCAGCCTGTCTGGAAGGACGTCAAATGCAAATTAATGAACAGTAAGGGAAAAAGTTCCTAATCTGCAGCGATTAAGGGAATTTTAAAAGCTGCTTCAAATTTTGATAGTGGTGCATATGAGCGCATTTCAAACCACATAGGAAAGTCCTTTCATCAGTGCGGATTGCTTTGTACTTTGTTGGTCATTATTTTACAAAATGTAATGATATCTATATCCTAGGAAATTTTGAAAATATGAAAAAAAGTCATGATGCATATGAGCGCATTTCAAACCACATGAGAAATTTCCTTCATCACCGCTGATAAAAGGCTTTTGACATTGTTTAAACAGTTTTTTATTGTTTTTAGCAATTTTCTGATAGAATGGAATAAGAAGGTCGCAATTTTTTCAACAAATTTCCAATTTTTGTCTAATTTTTAATTAGAGGGAGAAAATAGCCCAATCATATTAACAATATTGATTGTTTAAACGATTAATTTTAATTGTTAATCATAGTCTTTTAGAATAATGCTATAAAATTGCAGTTCAAAACAAACTTTACTTTTATCAAATTTTAAATCAAAATGATTTGAATAATAAATTAGGGTCAAGAAAATTATTTGTCGGAACAATTTGTTATTATTATTACTAATATTTTCTTTTCCTGAAGATATTATGTCGCATTCTTTTACCTAAAATTTTTAAATATTTTTTATAAGGATTTACTTAATAATGTAACGAAAATAATTTTTCAAACAAGATATTGTTGTTTATGACTATATTTATGTACATAAATGCCTAATAGTTGCTTTTTTGCGGAAATTTTTGAATTTTTGTCCTTGTTTCACTTAGCAACGTAATAATTAATTAATGTTAACAAAAAATTTCTTAGACAATTTAATACTGTTTTAAACTATATTCTCTAAGATAATTTCTAGAAATTACGGGGTTTTCACTCTTTTCCCAAAGTTCGAAAATAATTGAATGGAGAAGAATGGAATAATTAGGAGTAGGCAGAAGCAGAAGGTTTTTTAATGACGCATAAAAGTTTTTTTAAAATTATAACAAGAAGTTTATTCCAAAGTTAATAATATATAATAATATATAATACACAGTATATAAATATAATATTAATTACACAACATATAAAATACAGTATATAATGAATAAATTAATAAATTAATAATAGTGCACACTACTTAGTACCTTGCTAACTACGAAAAGGACGGAAATATAAAAGTGTCAACAAAAAAGCAACTTTTTTACTCTAATTTGTTATTTAACTAATTTTCATTAAAAATATAAGTTAATGGGTTTTATCACCGCATAACTTAGACGTCTTCTTATCTTTGTGTTGCATATATTCTATTCTTGTAATGGCTAAAATAAATTTTTCATTAGGACAAAATGACGTGCCAATACATTGAAGTTAAATAATTGGAAAAATCGAAACAGTCGTGTTTCATACCAAATTAACCAGTAATTGACAAAGAAGTATAATATGTCATCATATTTCAACTTTAACTATGCATTAAAGAACGCTTATTAGCATTAACCAACCACAGTGGCCAAAGCACGTTTCCACGAAGTGCACGTTCCACTAGCGCACATCTGTCGCATTCCTGAGAAAATACGAGGCGAAAATGTGGGAGGACAAAAGGGGGCGAGGAAGAATCTGAAGAGATATTATAAGATGTTCGGTTTTTTGATCAGTGTAGTAATATATGCAGGTGTTGGTTTTTTGATCTACTGATCTTCAAGTTTTTTCTTTAAGACAAGCTTTCGCTCCACGATGTGGAGCCTCTTCAGGTTACATTTTTTTGTGATTCTCCTTATCTATCTGAAGAAAATAGAACGGAGTCTTTTTAGAAAACTAAATCAAACTTATGAGTAATGTTAAACATTGTAAAATATAGAACATAACCCATAAACTTACCGTTGTGACAGTTACGTTCGGAGTCGACTATGAGTACAAACATCAAGGTTAAAAACTTTTAAACACAATAAAAAATATTTAATTAGTGGAAACGTTATTCTTCTTCTTCTGTTTTTGCGTCCACATTGTAAAAAATTAAAATTAAAATTGTGGGCCAACACACATTGTTGTTCGACATTTCGGGAGAATGGTATACTACGTCACAAAACATAACTGACTATATATTCTATCTTCCTAAGTCTGAGTACAGATGGCCATTGGCGCCTATTTTTGAAACTTAAAAGGGATTTACATATTTTTTAAAAAATTTTATTTTAACAATTATTTGTCGATAAAATAAGACTGTGGTATATTTTACTCAGAAATTCAATATCGGATCTTTTGTTAACAGAATTTGTATTCTTGACAATATAAAACATTTTTTTTCAATTTATCTTTTTATTATGTCTTTCATGATTTAAAATTTTAGTCTTTGAAAATAAAAATTGAAAAAACATTTGTACAAGTCTTTTTGGTATGTAAAAACTACATAAAAATAAAAATAAACATGAATAGCGGCGTGGTTGAGGAATTGACCTCCGAAAAATCGCGGACTGTCCAGTACACTCGCACGATCTAATAGCAAAGATGTATGGAGTATTACGTATGTATACCACAATTTTTCACACCATTAGTAAATATAGAAAAACGAAAATCAATTTTCAAGGATAACTTTTTACATTTACAATTAAATTTAGCTATACTTCTCAAATGTTTTTAAAATATTCTATAAAAGTCCATCCAGTGTACAATTCGTAATTTTCAAATCTTTTACATACTAACTTTTTCAATTTAAAACGAACACTTTTAATTTAAAAAATTTTTAAATGCAGCTTATACGACTTAAGATATAATTTTTGTTGTTTCTTGCGCCTGAGTTTTATTTTATTGTTGCTTAACACTGAGTTTTTTTAATTTAAAAAATGTTGACTCTCAATGTAACCTCTTTAACAAGATGTTTCCAAATAATAACTAGCTATCGATTTTAGAAAAAATAGACATTCATTAAAAACTATTTTGTAAGGGAACAATTACATGCTTATCCAGAGTTCTCAAATTTTTAATTATTTTCTTTATAGAAGTTGTAACAAACCAAGAAGTTTTACAAGATTTTTTTTGTACGATTAGAATAATAATCTATGAATATTCTCAACTGCTTGTTTCATTAACGTTAAACTTAAAAATAAGATTTTGAATAAGACGGGGAAACTCACGTAACGCGAATCTCAGCCCCAGACTTTCACGATTAGTGGGAGGATGATGTAAGTAATTTTGGTACATGATAAAATTTATTTTGAAATGATTCGAGTCGCTGTCGAGGGACAAGAAAATTTTAATCGTAAATTATTTTTTAAGATTGCGTCAAAGGTTAAGAAATTGTGGAATACCTGTAATGAGCTATCTACGAAAACTAAAAATGATTTAGGATTTAATTTATTTCAAATTAATTGTAAGTTTCAAACATACCAAAATATGTCGAAAAAGAAACTGAAGACTTTAAAAATCTTTTTTTAGCCGTGCATGAATGATAGATTTTCAAAGATTTCCACAATAATGATTAACACTTTTGAGAGTTTTAAAAAGTATCAACAAAATACACAAATTATCATAACGTAGTTGTGGCAAAAATTGAGTATCTGGAAAAACTTGCCAACCGGAGAGCAAATTGTATTAGTAACTTCCAATGGAGACGTGTGTGCAATATTAGCAAATAAGCAAGCAAAACAACGATTCTTCGTCCAATATTTACAGATATTTTAAGGATCTCAGAACGAGTGAAAATAAACATAAATAGCGGCACTGTAAAAGGAATGGGAGCAGAAGAAATCGCGGCATGTCCAGTAACCTCTAGTGGGCCAATCAAAAGGGATTATGAGGTATCACGTGTGTAATCCCCCCACAGTACCATATCGTACGCTTCACACGTAAAACGAAAATCGCGTTTGATGCCCTTCTTTGAGATTAAACTTTGAGATTTAAATTTCCGGTATTGTATTATTGTTCGTTTCTGGGCTAGAATTAGTCTTCTAGATTGCAAGTTCCCGCAAGTGACGAGAAAGGTCCTTGCGATAACCATATCGCCTAAAGGCGAAGTGTGAGAATTTAAGAACTTACACTACACAAAATTGAACGATCGCGATACGCGGGATACCTGATCCCATTTCATGGGGAAATGTATATTTTCGGCTTTTTCAACAAAACTTGGATTATTTGTAATACGAGTGTTCCTACCTTGATTGCCAAGAACTGCCTAGTGCTTTCCATCCATGTAAGCTTCGCGAGGTAGTTGTTCGCCGAATGCAGCCGAATGCTCATAACACCAAAAAAAGAAAATAGGACAAAACAGTTGACTGAATGTTTGACTGAATGTCAATGTTTGGTGGATGTCTGAACGCTCTACAGGATTGGAGAGCTTGCCATACTAGCTGGCGGACGAATAAAGACTGCAAAACTGGAACAGCCTTCTACCTTGTCATTTCTACTCCTAGTTGCCCGGTTGAGGTGTTGATTACCGGCGTGGGGTCAGTCGGCAGTAGTGATTGGTGTTGCTGGTTGAAATTTTCGATTATTGTTTATATTTCTGGAAACATGTATTTATTTACAATAGCAACCGTAGTACGGCGTAATTTATCAGGCTGAGTTTTGTACACTCGTCACTAGGAAAGGCCTTTTGCGATGTAGTACACTATCAGCTTTAATGATTAGCTTAAAAATCAAACAATTAGTATTTTAAATAATATTTTTCGAAAGATGATGGAACGTATAGTTTTAATATACGAATATTACAGGCATCAAATTTGGCACCCGCTTGGATTACCTGGTTGCTTTTTTTACATCCTCATCTATCTGTCTGACTGTCTAAAAAGAAATAGCAATATCCTAAACCAGCTATTTTGGATGAAAATGCAAAGAGTGAGCACATTTTAAAAATATTTGGGAATATTTTTTTTCAAGAATTAAAAATTCTATTTATAAGAGCAAAACACAAGGTTCCAACTAAAACTAACAGACTTAAGTTGTCCACGCCTAAGATATCTATAAAATTGTTATTAATCATTTTTAGATAGGACGATTAGATTTTCTTTCAATCGTAAAAAATAAGATTAAAATTTTAACAATGAATGTGTGGAATTACGACACAAGAGACGAAGAAAATAAAAAGACAAAAGTTGTTTACTTAACAAATATCTATAAGTTTATTATAAACTACAATAATATTTTATTTACCAAAATTTTTTTATTAAATAACATCTGCATTTAATATAAACAAATTAGATTTATGGCAAAGCGACACAAGTTGCAGTAGAATGTTAATTAATATTTTTATTTTAATAGAATGCCCGTCTTTTTAATAATAAAAATAAGACAAAAAGAAACTTTTATTTCAACACTAATGCATTTCATGAATAGTAATAATAAAGATTTATTGAAATTGTATACATTTTTGAGGATGGATAAGAATACAGTTTAATGCAAAATGAGAAACCAATATTAAATTACTTACTCAAAAGGAGATGTCTACTGATATAGTTGAACATAAGTGAGAATGTGTTCGTTAAAGCCAAAGGAGCTTTAACAAAAGAGTATTCACAACAACCAAATGACAGTTGTTGAGGCTTGGACCTTTTATTTTAAAAACCTTGCGCACAAATGTGGGATACATAGAAAGACCAAGCGCGCAGCTCAGTCCATGTTGAAACAAATAAATGGAAGGAGTTTAAATCCCAAAAATTATGATTTTCCTAAAGGTTAAAAGGATATTTACCTGAATAATAGATATATTATAATATTATATACACCAATATATTACGAGAAACTAAAAATTTTTAAATCTTAATCATTTCTAAATTGAAAAGTTTTAATATTCCTGGGTAAAATGAAGTGAATGATTCTTAAAAATTTAACAGTGAACTTATTATAAAAAAATCAAACTTATTTTAAATGGCACAATATTCAGTAGTATGAAATTTGTAATATTAAAAGTAACTTAATATATTTTTTTTAGAAATATTTTGAAATGTAAAGAAATGCAAGTTTAAATGTAAATAGTTATTTTCAAACTTCAGTTTTAAAAGGTTTATGAATGAAAGCCAGATCTGACTGACGCAAGCGTTTAGAAAAAAAATATTAGCCCAAACTACAGGGTAACAAAAGAACGCAGACTAGCAGCCTCCCACTAAAACATTCTAGTGGAGATGCGAGGCCCACGGATGGGGACCAGCCTATAAAAAATGCAGCTCGGCACAGAATCGACAGTTGAGAGGTTGAGTAGGTTACGCAACAGTTTTTCTCTTGAGGACTAGCTATCCTCAAAAAAAAGACTAAGAGTTTTCTTGGGCTCTTATGCTAAAATCCTAGGTTCACAATTTTTCTTAAACATCCTTAGAGCGAAAGGACGTATACCATGTCTACCCGGTCCCAAGGGAACTCTTTTTACTAAGTATCTGCTTTGCGTATTTCTCGTACAAAGTCAACTGTTCTTTTTGGACTTAAACTTTTCTTGAGATATTTTTGATCGTTATATTTCAATAAAATACTTGCAGATGACAGAGTCTTTTAAAGTCTTTTACTTTAAAAATGTTAAATTATTTCTTTTGGCCAAGAGTGCCACAACTAGAAAGTCTTGACAAATAAACATATTTTCTCTTGTCTAATTAAGGAGCGGGGCATAGTATACCTGTCCACCCCGTTTGAGAAAGTTAGCATTAGAAAATTAGGTTTCACTTTAAAAACCTTGGTTTCTTATACGCAGACGGGTGTGTACCTCTTCGCAACTTGTTAAGAAAGGGACCAAATTTCAAAGTGAAATTGAGAATATTTTCCGAAGCCGCGTTTCGAGAAAGCCCTTCAATAAAACTTTATATTACAGAGAGTCTCTCTGAAAACTGGAAATATCTAGTTAAACACTTGCGTTTTTATTATTGCCTTCTTCCTAAATCCTGTCCCTTGCGATAAAGGTAGGCTCGCATCTGCGGTGAGCGAGCGTGAGCCACCCAGGCCTCTATTGCATAAGTGCGTTAGCGCCGGGCGTCAGCAAGAGCCCCGATTATTGCGATAATTACTTTTTACAGCCTTTAGGGATTATCTTAAAGAGGCTATATATCAAAAATACGATAAAGTCCAGAAATTAAGGATTAGAGTTAAATCTTTGCTCCAAGAGAGACCCTTTAAAGGTGAATAAACCTTCGGCCGTATTATTTTAAAATTTATAAACATACTTACTTTAGGCGAGATCAAATATTCTAGAGGACTTAGTTTCCGTTGTGAAATTTAAAAAAAAGATTACTAATCGAATATAAAAAAGAGTTCGTTGATTAATTTAGCTCAGGACCTAGAAATTAAATGTATGTAGGTTCAGATAGCGATTCTTGAATAATTTGAATAAATTTTAAAGTTGTTCACGAGTTAACTGCGGCTAAAAACCGCCACTTACAATATATATATATATATATATAAATATATATAGCAGTAGGGTACCGCAACTTCGATGTAAAACACGATGCGGTACGAAAAGTATATTCATTTTCTTTTTATGAATTTGTCAATGTTTAGAACATTTGAAAATATTTAGAAGTGTTTTACCCCCGCATAATTTGTGTATTCATGTTAAATGGTGTCTATTTTACTTTCTTCGTTATAATACTAATTTCCCAAGTTTTTGATCTAAGATTTATGTCCCAATTTTGTTTAGGGGTGGCCACACCCATAAATTTTTTAAACATTTTTTTGGCGAAACACGTTAACTTTATTTTGGTCTCAAGTGCAAAATATATATTTTTTCAATTTTTTGTCTGTGAATTGAAACATTTTTAGCACACCTTTCAATATATTTACAGGTGGTTTACCCGCTTCATTAAAAATAATCGAAACTTGAGACCCCTACCTTTAAGGGGCCGTTTGACCCCCTTAATGGGCTTCCGCAAATAAATAAAAAATACATCAGAGCTTCGCTTTTCGAGTGCTATAGTATACAATAGGGAGAAACAAAGCAGCGAGGGACACATGGAGTACCTTCTTTCGTAATTATTTGCCCATGGACGGGATCCACATCCGTCATAGAAGCTGATGAATCATGTTACTAAAATCATCCATGTTCGTTACATCGAGAAATTAACAGTGGCAATATTGGATGTGATTCCGAACGGCAGAGACTTGATGTTTGTTCTGCTAGACTGCGTCAGGAAAAGAAAAGTAGCGCAAAAAGGCAACAAAATCGAACCGCTGAGGCAGATGAAAGAAGTTTTCATCGCGAAATAAGAGTAAAGCTGAATCACCAGAAATAAAGCTGACAACATTGAAGCTTTAGTGTGCATTCTGCTTAAGAAACATGTTTTTAGAATATCCCTTAACACCCGGTTCTGATGCTAGTCTTCATGCTCTAGGGCATTACGTATATGTTGCCTGAAAATCGTGACGCTCAAAATCCGTCTGAATTTCGATCGACAGCCTGCCTTTCAACAATTTAGAAAATGTCTTATAGCTATCATTGCAAATAATGTATATTCTTTTTGCGACGAGAATGAGATGCAGTACAACCTTGCTAAACCGAGCAATTGTGGACCGGCCCCAACTTAGATAATCGGAAAACTCGGATAAAACGAAAATTTAAAAAAAAAAAGAATGTCTGCGGAAAGAAAGTAGTACCTAGCAATGAGGATAGAGTTTAGGTTGATTTGTAAGAAGAAAGAACCGGAAAAGGAGAAAGAGTTTGTTGAAAAGTTAAGAAGTGTAAAGGCAGAAGTAGAAGTGTGCAAGATAATTCATAATAGGTTTAGGAGTGTGTCCATAAAAAAATAAAGTTTTCAGCTTGTCGAGAAGTTCCCTAATTATTGATCAGGAGATTCAATTGATTGCCGACAAGAACAAAGGCCAAGCTATATAAAATCGTTTAAAAAAGAGAATACATATGGCGTAAAAAGTATACACGATGGTTTTGGCGGATAGGCTCCGGAAGGATCTCGAGGGGAAAGGAATATTGTCAAAGACACAGGCGGGCTTTATAAAGGGAAAAAGCATTAGCAAAAATATTTGACTCTTGAAAAAATTATAGGCGTTTATGGAATTAAGTTCCTCAATTAAAATTAAGTTCACTGTGCACGCGTTTACCTATTTATGGTCCTGAACCTGGATTTGATCTGGAGTAACCTCCAGAGGGATAATCATAAGGAATTATACAGTATTACGTGTGCAATCCGCAAATAGTATCATATACATGGTAAACTATAATCACGTTTTCTGCCGATCTATAAGCCCAAACCCCGCGCACTATAAATAATACGCTCTTTATCTCGAGAAGGAAAAGCCACAATAAACTTAGATTTATTTGAAATTTACGCTTGACTCATTCTTTAAGATAAATTCTGTTTCTACCCCGAATGTATCTTTAAAAAGAGGAAAGTAATTTTAAATAAAAAAAAAAATTATATCTAAACTAAAAGTTATTTCTTTAAAACCATGAAATTTCTTAGAGTCGACATAGATTTTTTTGCATAGAGGTACATTTAATTGACTCAAAGCCTATAAGTTTTTCATCTGATTCAAAAAAATTATTATCGTTCAAACTTACTCTTATCAAATGTAAATATCCCAGAAGGACAAATTTAATGCCTTGAATATAGAAGATAACGAATCTAGTACAGATTGTACAAGTCAATGAAGCAGTATAGCTTTCACTAGTTACATTGTTGAATTACATTATTACATTGGAAATATGAGGATTATCTGTATTTTTCTCTTATGTTTGTCTGTGATCCTGAATTATATTGGTGAATATAAAAATATAATATATATCTATTATTTAGGTAAATATCCTTTTAACATTTAGGCAAATAATAAAGGTGTCGTAAATCCTGACATTTTCTGCACGCGTGTATATAGTATGTTCAGTAAAGGAAAATGTGCCAATTCATAACTTAATTCTGTATTGACCTTAAGCCTGTTCGGCACAGATTAGAAGCCTTATTTCATTTTAAAAATCAGGACACATTTCTTATTGCGCAACATTTTTTTATACCAAGTTTCGAGTGCTGTAAATCAGAATAACTACGTTAATATTACTTAAGATTTTATGTCATATAACAAATGTGGATCCTATTTTGAAGGTTTAGATTTTAGTGGCTCAAAATTGCGCTTAACGTGAAGTAGAGAGGTCTTTCTAAAATTTTGTATATTTTTATTAATGCATGATAACGCCACGAACATCAATTTCTCTTAAGATAACTTCTAGTATCTATTTTAAAACCTTTGTGTTTAGCTTTTATGTTATTACTGTTGTCGTAACCTTAAAACCAAGAGCTTGAACACATGAGCTTTGTTTATTTCAATTATTTATGACAACATGTTCAAGTTATTAAACTGTTTGATCAGACTTTAGTGTTAAGCATCTGCATGGAATAATCAATCTGGTTTATTATTAACCTAGCAAATTTTGGTTCATTACATTGACTTCGGTCGCTTGTGTCCAGAGCACGTTTAAAATTATTAAGAATTTATTGAAACTTTATCAGCGGGACCTTAAAATTGTTGAGGTAGTATTTACACCTTAGTTTGTGACAAACACACGGCATAAGAAACATGTACGCAAACTACGTAACATATTCTCTAACACCTGAGCAGAAAGAGCAGCGTATTTTGACGGTAACAGATTTCATTCAATGTGCTGATAACAACCCTGATTTTTTGAAGAGCATTACAATGTATTACAAGTTTCTACAGGACTTCTGTCTAGCTTGAAAAAAACTTTATCGCGGCTATTTGTTTCATCCCGAAATTGTGACAAACTATAAATTTTTAATAACTTCCTACGTACACTGTACACAAACCACTAAAGTGATTGCGATGAACTAAACAGCGTTAGACTCAGAGTTAACCAGAGACATTATTTCATTCAGACACTAAGCCGCATTGCCTTAAGTACGGTTAGAAAAGAATTATTTCCTGAAATTTTCGAATGCACCATGTATTGCGTCAAACATGCATTCATATATTGAAGCGTAAAAGAATACAAGTGAATTTTGAGCAAAAAAAAAGTCCAGTGCGAACATTGTTTGAAAACGTAGTTTACGTTTTAGGAGTATACATGCTTTCTACCAAAATAATTGCACAGCTCTACAAAAAAAAATTTAGGACCTGAGCTAAATCACCATATTTAAATGTTTTTTAAGTGAATTGAACCGATCACGTAGTCAGCTAGACCCCGCCAGATTAGAGGCAAGATTAAATGAAGGTCAAAATAAAGAAAACCGATTGATCGGAAAAACGTCTACTTTCAAACGTTCTTGGGGTAGCTTTTTCCGTCTTTCGGCGAGAAGCACTGTTTTAAGACGTTTCTGGGTTCGCTAAATTCAATCCGGGGAACATTTTTGCTTTTTTCAGTTTTGACCTTGCAACGACCTGCATTCCGACCTGATAGGGTGAAAATGACCTCAAACGGCCCCAAAAAAGTCTTAATGTTTTGGTTTGCGCCAAGTCAATGTTTTTCTTTCTCACATTTTGACCTTCACCTAACCTTTACCCTGACCTGATGTGGCGAACCTGAAACCGGATTAGAATTCAGTGACCCTAAAAACGTCTGCGAATAGAGCTTTTCTCCGATACGTTAGTTTTCTCCGATCAAATAGTTTTCTTCATTTAACCTTTACTCGAACTCTGTCCTTACCTTATGCGGTCAAACTGAACCCGGTTGCAGATTCAACGATTCCAGAAACGTCTGCAAATTGTTCTTTTTTTGCGGGATCCAATGACCTCCTTTTGACCTTCAATGGCCATTGATCCTAACCAGATGGTGTAAAACTGACCACGGATTTGAATACAGCGCCCTAAAAAACGTATGTGCGTAGTGGCTTTGCTCGGGTTGTAGAATTTGTTTAGGGTGCTGTGTGGTTTAAAAAAATGGTGATTAAGAAATGGCAGTACAGTTTAATTCTAAACATATTCTGATGGCTAGTTTTAATAGGTTTAAGGCTTTTGCATATAATGTGCAGCTGATATGATACAAGATTCTAGCGTAATGTATCTATCAACATATGATGGTGCAGATACTTAAAACAAACATTTAATCCTGTTCATCTTGTTTCAGAGTTAAGTTTACAGTCAAAACATTTGCCTGATGATGGCCCTGATCCACAATCTACCGAAACAAATATTCGTGACAGATCGAGGTCTCCTACTCTCAGTCAGATTTTTTCCACCGTACTTGGATATAGATTTGAAGAGCTAGCATTCATTCGACTTATTCCCCACCACAGTACGAAGCAGATATTTGAACTCCGACGATACGTGTTTCCTACAGATAAACCACTTTTATTGAGTACAAGAAATAATGTCTTCAATTCCAAGCCAACCGGAGAACAAATTGTATTATCAACATCTGATGGTGACGTCTGCGCAATATTGGCAAAACCACCAAAAAAACGCACGATTCTTCGTGGAATATTTACAACTGTTTTTGGGACGCCAGTACGGGCAAAAATAAACATGAATAGCGGCACGGTAAAAGAATTGACCGCAAAAGAAATCGAGGAATGTCCAGTATCCAGTCGAGTACTAATCGCTAAGAATTATGCAGTAATACGTGTGTACACCACAATTCTTAACACCTTTAATAAATTTATAAAAAAATGCGCTCGTCTCTCAGATTTGACGTTTGCGCTTGTTCTTTATGTTTAGCCTAAGATTATTCATATACAATTGTAAATTATTTTTTTAATATTGAGTACCAGTTATCGCATGATAAAGTTTAAAACTCGCGAAGAATAATTATTTAAATAATGTCTTCTTAAATTAAAGTTTGTAGTCCTTTATTTTTTTACTATTTTATTTCTATTACTGCTTTTGAGTAAATTACAGATATTTTTTAAGCAAAAGCATTCGCTGTAGCTATAATGTATGTATTTTTTAAATGAGTAAATAATCTTTAAATATCATGTTTTGTTTAAAAAATGTTTCCTGAGGCAGTCGAACGAGATAGAATTATAGGCGTTTATGGAATTGGCCCCACAATTACAACCTCCTTTATAACTCTTTATGTATCAACGTGTGTAGGTACTTAAAACAAAAATCTAATCCTATATTTCTTGTTTTAGGAGTAAGTTCACAGTCAGAAGGTTTGCCTGATGGTAAACGTAATCCTGGTGTTCATTGTTGTCGTCCTTCTTCCTCTTCTTCTATCAGACATGGTCCAAACACGACACTTTCTCTCGCAATGCCCCATTCTTCTGCTGAGCCTCCACCACATGCTGAAACACTTCTTCGGGACAGGTCGAGGTCTCCTACTCTCAGGCAAACTTTTCCCAGCGTCCTTGGATTTAGATTTGAAGAACTTGCGTCTATTCGACTTATTCCCAAAAACCATCCGAATCGGATATTCGAACTCCGAAAATACGTTTTTCCGCCAGATAAACCAGTTTTTTTGAGAACATCAAGTCTTGTCCTGAATCCCATGCCAGAAGGAGAACAAATTGTATTATCCACGTCCAATGGCGACGTCTGCGCAATGTTGGGAAAATCATCAAGCAGAACCACGTTTCTCCGTCCAATATTTACAAATATCTTTGGGATCTCAGAACGAGTGAAAATAAACATGAATAGCAGAGCGGTCGAAGGACTCACCACTGAAGAAATCGCGGGATGTCCAGTAAGCTCCAATGGGCTAGTCACAAAAGTTTACAGAGTATTTCGTGAGTAAACCAGAATGTTTTTGCAGCGTCAGACAGATCTGGCGCTTATTCATAAACCTTTCACATTTGTGTACATTTCCCAAATGTTAAAAAAAATATATATATATATGTTGTATATATATGATATGTGATATAATTTTCAATTTAGAGTAGCGAATACGAAAGCGTATCACATATTTATATTTTTTTAATATATTTCGAAAAACTACCGCGTCAGACAGATCTGGCACTTATTCAGACATGTCACATTTGTATATATTTTAAAAATGTTTAAAAAAATATAAATCATGTTACTTTAATTATCAAACATTTTATACCAATGAATATTTTATCATAATAATAATGCGTGAAGAACGAGATATTTTTTAGATTGTGTTAAACTGTATTGTATTAAATGTATGATTGAATATTTTTTCGCCTCGAAGCGAATTTACTTATTAAACTAATGCAAAACAAAGTAAAAATTGTATTCTTTATCATTATTGTATTTTAGTTACAAAGCGTGTTTTCCAAAATTAAAACAATTGTTATTTCTACCATTCGTAACTTATGCGTGCATATTATCAAATGTATAAAGAAATAAATAAAAATGTAAGAAAATATTTTTTTCAAAATGAAGAAGGTAAAAAAATAAATAAATAAAAACCTTTCATCTTAAAAAAACTCATGTTTCATGTATGTCCTAAATTTTTAAAAATAAGTAAGCCAGTCGTAGTCGAAAATTTGGCCTGTCTGGATGTCAATCTCTCACTAGAACGAAAAATTACGTCAACTTTGTGCAATTTTGTAATACCATGTAGTCCCTAAAGGAGTTTATTTACTTTTACTATTCTTTTTTGGTGTAAGGTATATACCGATCTTTCAAAAAGTTCTCACTTTGATGTTAATTATTTCGTTTTCTAGATAGACAATTCAATTTTAGCTTTACTGTTACATATATCTCAGAAGCCTTTTAATGCTGCTTGAATTTGATACATTTCTGTAAATCGTTTTTTGCGTCAAATGCCTTAAATAAACCACTGAAAATTTAGTTCAGAATGTTAGTTTTTTCATTTTCATCACAATTTTTGATAGGCGAAAACACATTTGATGGTTAAAGAACGCAGTAAGCAAGAACTAAGTCCAAGGGTATTTGAAGCAAACTCCCGACACAGGACTGAAAGCGAGAGTCCGGTTTTATTGCATTCTTGGGTGCTTATTTTTCAACCTTTAAACTTTTTCATATATTTTTCTATTTATTTTTCATTAAATCTCCTAAAAGTGTGTGGCAAAATATGCTTATTAATAAACATTCATAGATATGCATAGAACACCTGATGCGAGAAAACCTATTTCTATATTCTTACGCTAATCGATAGTTTTTAGTTACACTTTTATTTCTAATGATCATAATTTTTTTAATAATTAACTTTTCTGTTATCTTGTTATTGTTTATCTTGTTGTTATTTTGTTATTGCAAAAAGTCACGAATTAGTACCCTGGTCTGTGGTATGAGAAAAAATTATTGGACATTGATGTATTTTCGTAAATAATCTGTGAATTTTTAGAAACAAGTCTAAAACCGTTCATCACTTTTTTCCGTAAATAATACGAAAATATTATAAGTGATTGAGAAAAGTTTCACAGACACACGAGCTTGACTGACAAATCTGGGAACTAGAACTAGTTACTTCATTGACGGGTATACGTCACAACCGCTACTTTGTATAGTCAGTTTAATTATTTTTTAATTGAATTACTAGATTTTCTATCTTTTGACTCCACTTTTAAAGAATTGAAGCACATCTGCCAAAGAAATGCAATAATTGCATTAAATCCTTTCGTAACAATATAACTGCCATGGCAAAAGATTCCGCTTTCTCAAGGCTAAATGTCTTAACGCCTACTAGGAGTAGCAGCTGATTTATCTACAATGCCACTGAGAATACTCAAAGATTATTTCTTAGTCGAATTCAAAGCAAATGTTTTTAATTTATGCAATATCTAGATCTTGGTAAATTAAAGATCATACTACCTTTGGTCTTTGTTCTGTAACAAAAGAACAGTTCAGAGAATTGTTCACTTTTTGTTGTAGAGTGTCCTCTGAATGTGTTTACATTTTAGTTCAAAAAAAGACCTTCTAATGATTTTATGTAAACTGCGTCAAGGTTTATGTGATACTTTTTTAAGATTTTGTCTTAACTTTTATGTAGACAGGCAGTTAGTAGAGTCATCGTGACGGTCAGACAATCCTTAATGCAACGTTCTCAGCACAACAATATCAGATTTGACTTAATCACAACGTAGGATTATATTGCCAGGCATATATCGTTGATTTCGCTAATCAATTATATAATCCGGAACCACGAATTTCTTAAGTTTTTGCTAGTATTGATAGTTTATACTTTTATATTATTAAAAGCAGGAACTTCTGTGACTTTGTATTCGCAAACGGTGGCACTTGGTCAAACCCGTATTATTAGTTGCATCGGATGGCTACATTCTTGATATCCAAGAGCCATACTTTTTTATCAGTCGCAATAATGATGCTGCTATATTTTAAGATGAATTCGTAAGAAACGCGAACATAGCGAACAGGGGGTTTCAAGAAGGTGATATTGGCATTGTTGACAGGGAATCCTGGGATGCCACTAATCTTCCGGCGCATTTGGTTCAAATGTAATTACGAACACATTATTTCAATTTTCAAATTCTTTCGCCAAGTAGTACACATAGAACATGTCCCTAATTCAGGCGATTTATGTTGGATAACTGGAGCTGTCATTGACAGACACCATCCTTTAGTCGCCATGAAAGGAGCTGATGCCGAAGTAGCCCATAAATAACTTGAAAAATTTGAGGAACCGAATGTCGTACAAGCACTAGTTGGGGCAGAAAACTTTGAGAAAAGAAAAGTCTAACAATAGGTTTAATTAGATGCGGACCAATTATTACATTGCCCTGTTTTGACTCTTGGATACTTAAAAAACTCAGGTGCATCAGGTGCATTCATTTATAGTGCATTGAGAGAGACCAGTCTTCTTAAACGTAGTACGGTAGAAGGGTGCTTGGAACTTTGTTACAGTGTACGTCAGATTTCTAAAATGATTAAGCCCTCTTCAGATTCTAATTATTAAGAATATTCTAGAAGACAATATTTGTTTCCAAGACTAAAAATAGATAAGTTTAAAAATAAAAGTGGCACTTTTGTTAAGGTGATTCATGCATTCAGAAAAATATCTATCTTAAATAAAAGAAACCGTTTCATTAAGATAATTTCTTTTGCTTAACCGAAAACTTCATTGAAAAGAAGAAAATAATTTCAAATAGCACAAAAATTCTTTGTAAACAGAAAATATTTCTTCAAAACAATCTCTTGAAATAAATTTAAATCAAAAGAAATTGTTTTAAAAGTTCATTAATTGCATTAGGATACTTTTAATCTCCTTTGAAATGTTTTAATTGTGAGAAATTCTTTCAGGTATTAGCAATTTAGAATAATTACTCTAAGATCTCTGGATCTCTTGTGTATATATCTAAAAAAAAATTTAGTGAATGATATAAGTTAAAATTTCAGCATATTTCTAATAATCCATGTTTAAGTAGTCCCTCACATCTTTTCAAGTCTCAATGCAACCACATAATATTAATGACATTCATAATTTGTCCTAAAAAACATCTTGGTGTTTTTGTCAGTGATTGAAAATTGAAGTCAAAGAACATGAAAATTGTATGAAGTGCTAAAATTCGTCTCTACAACTCTTTGAATTTTTGAAGCTTTAAAGCCTGAAAATAAAATATTACATAAACGGTGACATCACTGTTAATCAAATGTGTTACCAAATTATTATCGTTTTAAGAACTTCATATAAAATGTAAATGCCTGAGAAGGAAAAAATAAGCGCCATGAATACAAAAGATAACGACTATAGAACAGGTTGTATAAGCCAAATAGGCAGCAGAAGAATATTTCTTAGTTATGATTGTTACATTACCTTGTTACATTGAAAAGAAGATGAATGTCTGTACTATTCTCTTAAGCATGACTGTTATCCTTAATTTTATTGGTATGTATACTAATATAATATATCTATTACCGAGGCAAATATTTTTTTAAACTTTAGTCAAATCAGATGTTTTTTATTTAAATAGCACGGAGAAATGTTTTATGTAGTAGTTGACGTAAAACTTTTCCAACAATTTATAAATGTCTCACAGCTATTATTGCAGATACGGCACATTCTCACTGCGACGAAAATAAGATACATTGACTATAAGTACACATTTTTGTTTTTGCCACATGACTATTTACTTGAAGTCTTAAAAATGTACAAAATCTGTATCATGCAGAGCCAAGGATAACTAGATCAATGCGCATTATAACGGATATATTTTAAGGATACTTCGTTATTGCACTATGTTTCTGTTTAGTATCAAGCACATTGCGCGAAATACTAAATCCCATGTCTCATGGGTAGAGAATACAAGACAATGAGGATTGTCTTCAAGAGACCCTCTTTCTATAAATGCATGAAATGATGCAATTAAGATAGTTTAAACGAGAAGCTGCAACAACTGATCGATAGCGCAAAGCAGTTTTCCAATGATATCGAGACTTCTCCTGTACTAGAGAGACGGTTCGAACTTTAATTTCTGTTTAAGATTTGTGCTAGAACAGTTCAAAAAAGCTCTTCAATGTGAATCAGGATATTGCAAGAGCAGTATTAGATGTAGTTATCTTTATAAATATGCAAGAATTATTATTGTAAGTAATATTTGACGCTAGATGATTGAACCATAATTAAAAATATATGCTACATTGATAAAATCTTACAGAAAGAAAAGTGTGTATAGGCTATAATAATTGCACAGTCGCACAAAAAAAAATTCTGCAACCCGATCTAAATCACCATACCTGTATGTTATTTAGATCGCTGAATCCGAATTTGGGGTAATTTCAAACCTTTAAGATCAACATCAATTCCAATTGAAGGTCAAATTAAGAGAAAAAAACTTGGATTGGCATGTACCACTACTTTAAGACGTTTTTCGGGTCACTATTTTAGAATATATTACCTCAGATTTGGATTGAGTTACACCAACAACGCCTAAATGTAGTGGTTTACGCTGATGCAATGGTTTTTTTTTATTTAGACCTTCACTTAACCTTGCTCTTAAACGATTTGATATTTTCTCCGATAGTAGCAACATCTTGAATCGTTTCACCGTGTGACCAAAATCACTGTTTTTGGACAAAAATAGCATCACAGTTTAATTATAAACTTATTTTTAGGCGCACTCTCGTGATAATTGCAAGGCTTTCATATATAATATCCAGCTGTTACAATGAATATTTCCAGCTGAAGAAATTTTTTTGTGGAATTGGGAAAAAATTGTTAATAATCTGATATACAAATTCATGAAGAATATTAACTTCTTCTAAATCGAAATCATTAGTTATTGACATTCATGGGTTATGCCAATGACATGAGATAAACTACTGTACAGTTATGCACATTCATAATTATCTTGTCACTTTATATAACTTTAACCATTTTTGAATTCGAAAGCACAGTTTGAAAATACCTGAATCAACAGGCTGACTTTTTTTGAACAATAAACTGAAAAAATATTTTCAGTGACTAATTTTCAGTACTAAAAATTCGCTTGAATTCCCATGAGGTTGATGATATAAATGTATAATTTATACATTTTCCAGCTAGAAATATATAAATTTGTATTAACAAAAAAAATTGTGAATATGTCGTTAATTTTAGGAAACTATTTCATTACTATAAAAAATAGCCTTGGTGAGGAATTGCTGTTTACAGTTTGCAGCAAAAACAAAAACTTCTATTAGTATATTAACTGCCAAAAATGAGAAAACGGTGGAAGCTACAACTTTTTTTTCGAACAGAGAAGATTTAGTTGTTGAACGAGAAAAATTATAGACGTTTATGGAATTGAGTCACTTAATTACAACCTCCTTTACAACTCGTGATGTATGTACCAACATTCAATCGTATAGATACTTAAAAGAAAAATTTAATCATGTATACATTGTTTCAGAATTAAGTTCACAGTCCAAGACTTTGCCTGATGATGGCTGTCATTCACAATCTGCCGAGCCACCTCTGCGTGAGCGGTCAAGGTCTCCTATTCTTAAGCAAACTTTTTCCAGCGTACTTGGATTTAGATTTCAAGATCTTGCAATGATTCGACTTATTCCCCACAGCAATACGAATCGGACATTTGAACTTCGAAAATACACTTTTCCTCCAGATAAACCACTTGCATTGAGAACAAAAAATCTTGTCCTCAACGCCATGCCAACCCGAGAAAAAATTGTATTAACAACGTCCAATGGCGACGTCTGCGCAATATTAGAAAAAACATCAAGCTACCACACGTTTCTTCGTGCAATCTATACACCTGTTTTGTGGACGTCAGAACGGGTAAAAATCAACATGAATAGCGGCGCGGTTGAAAAATTGACCGCAGAAGAAATCGCGGAATGCCCAGTCTCCTCCAGGGAACTAATCACAAAGAGTTATAGGGTATCACGTATCTACACCACACTAATAGATTTAAAGCAACATACTTAATTTTTTTAGCATACAAATTCCCTATAACTCCATCTTTTCTATTTTTTTAAATAGTAGATAATTACAACCTTTTTTATAACTCGCCATGTACCAACATGTAATCTTGTAGGTAGTTAAATAAAAAATCTGATGTTATATTTCTTGTTTCAGGCGTAAGTTCACAGTCCAAAAGTTTGCCTTATGGTGACCCTAACTCTGGTGTTCATCGCTGTGAAACTACTTCCTCTTCTCCCAACAAACATTGCCCAAATACGACTTATCCTCGTGATGAGTCTCCTACTCTCAGGCAAACTTTTCGAAAAGTAGTTGGATATAAATTTGAAGATCTTGCATTTATTCGACTGATTTCCCACAACAATGTGAATCAGATATTCGAACTCCGAAGATATGTATTTCCCGTAGATAAGTCACTCATATTGAGAACAAGAAGTAATGTTCTGGATCCCATTTCAGCCGAAGAACAAATTGTTTTATCAACGTCCAATGGCGACATATGTGCAGTAATAGGAAAAGTATTAAGCAGAACCACCATTCTTCGCCCAATATTTACACGTACCTTTGGGATCTCGAAAAGAGTAAAAACAAACATAAATAGCGGCGCTGTGGAAGGATTGACCACTGACGAAATCGCGGAATGTCCAGTAAGCGCCAAAGGGCCAATCAAAAAGGATTATAGAGTATTTCGTGAGCAAATCACAACGTTATCACAGCGTTAATAAATTTCTAAATACGCGCGACTCACATAGGTCTGGCGCTTATTACTAGACCTTTGACATTTGTGTACATTTCACAAATGTTTAAAATAAATATATCGAGTTACTTTAAATATCTTAAATTTCATACAACTGGATATTGTGCTATTTAAAATAAGTTTGATTTCTATTTTTTAGGTGCATTTTATAAATGAAATTGAAAAAAACCAATTATTCGGTTAAATTTTAGTTTTTTGAATTTACCATTTCTTAAAGTGATATAATTTTCATTAGTTGTAGGCTAGTGGGTGCGTGTAAAGGAAAAACGTCTCTTCCGCTTGGGTAACCTTTCCTTTAGTGTAGCTCTACCAAATTATGCAATTTTGTATCTTTTTTATATTATTTCAAGTTGAATTTCTATCATTTCATTTTATGTGAGATATACTCTAGTAAAATAATTTTTGTTATCATCGCGACGTAATTTGTAATAGGAAAGCTTTAATAGAGAAAAAATGTTAATTTTGCGTTAATAGCACTGTCAATTTATCCTTAAAATGTACAATTTGGTCTTAAAAAAGCTATAGATGTTACCATGATCTTAAGTGGTTAAAAAATCCTAAGTAGATCACATCTATGAGAACATCTGCACATTGAAGTCTAGAAAAAGAGATAATAATCTCTAAAAGTTAAACAAGAACCAATAGTCTTCTGAATTTCATAACATGTAACGACTCGTAGACACTAGCCCCCTTCCTTTCACCCTCCAGCTGAGGCGCCGTAACAATAGAGAACGACCACTAGACCGATTGGCCCGAGATCCTCGTTGCATAGGCGTACAGTCTAGGTAGCCTCTCTAGCACCTAAAGATTGGAGCCTGAGCGACAGGCCATATAAAGATAAAGGTTAAATAATTGGCATTCGTATAAAAACGAGAATATCTCTCTCTTGAGCACATCTTGTAAAAAACATTTACTCCTTGACGTTCCCTTGACGGTCTATACACTCGGGTTTTCAGTGCCGTATTTGAAGATTTTCACGTTACGATACAATCACAAAAATAATGATTTGTCTAAAGGATGAAAGGATATTTACCAAATAATAGATGTTTTATATTATTATATTTACCAATATATTACGTTCTTCTTTTTGAAAATATACTCAGTTAAATACAAGAAATGATCTTAAACAATGATTAAAGCCTACATTTATTATTCTAGTAAAAATCTAACGTTTTTTCCAGCGGAAAATTAAAAAAATAAAAATTTTAATTATTTGTTAATTGAAAAGTTTAACTACTTCTGATAAAGTAAACTAAATGGTTCTAACTAAAATATTAGTAAACTAAAGATAAAAAAATTAAAATCAAACTAATCTTAAACTGGCACAATATTCAGTGTTCAGTGGTATGAAATTTTTAATATTTAAAGAAATTTAATATATTTTTTCTCATACATTTTGATATATACACGTCGTTTAAGCTCACAGAAGGGCAACAAACGCGATTTTCGTTTTACGTGTGAAGTGTACGATATGGAACTGTGGGCGTATTATACATGTGATACTGCATAATGCTTTGTGATTAGCCCATTGGAGGTTACTGGACATGCCTCGATTTCTTCTGCGCTCATTCCTTCTACAGCGCCGGTATTAATGTTTATTTTCACTCGTTCTGAGATCCCTAAAAAATTGATAAATATTGGACGAAGAGCGGTTGCTTTGCTTTTTGTTTTTCCTAATATTGCACATGCGTCGCCATTGGACGTTGATAATACAATTTGCTCTCCGGTTGGCATGGGATCCAGGACATGATTTCTTGTTCTCAATCCAAGTGGTTTATCTGGAGGAAAAACGTATCTTCGGAGTTCGAATTTTCGATTGGGATATTTGTGGGGGATAAGTCGAATCAATCGAAGATCTTCAAATTTAAATCCAAGTACTTTTGAAAAAGTTTTTCTAAGAGTAGGAGACCTGGACCTGTCACGACGAGTTAGATCAACAGGTGGTGAAGACCCAGGAGAAGAATCACGTCTTTCAAGGGAACGAGTCGTGTCAGGATGAGGGTTACTACCAGGCAAACCCCTGGACTGTGGACTTAATACTGAAACAAGAAATGAAGGATTACATTTTTGTTTATTATGTACACAAGCGTATGTTGGTGGATGACGAATTGTATATGAGGCGCAAGATAACCTTGTTTAAACAAATAACCACTCACAAACAAACACGCCTGATAATATACTTTAAATTCCTCCAAAAGACCAGGTTTTGCTGAATTTATATTTTTTATAAAATTGATAGCTATTGAATATTTAAAAACATCTTAATAAATAAGTTGCATAGAGTATTAATATTTTTTAAATTAAGGGGGGAGCCTGAATTAGGAGGTCGAAAAAATCGATTTTTTTTTGCATAAATGGATTGTATTACATTTCAAAAATACGTGTATAAAATTTTAGGTCGAAATTCTTATTATTTA
>JAAAKG020152384.1:0-31138 GCA_010014905.2 Druon quercuslanigerum
TATTTCTATAAGGCAATTGGGTATTTTTAGAATAACGAATTCAAAAATCCCGCCCATATCAACCCGACTTTGCAAGCAGTTGGGTTGTGAATTTACCTTCACGCTGTTGTTTTTAACTGCGCTCCAAACGAACCCATTTGGGTCTCGACAGGTATCTATATGGGCTCAAGTTCCTAAGGATACCAACTTTCATTTGAGCTGCAACATGAGTGAACCCCCAGTTTTTTCTGTGATCCCCTCAAACTTGTGTAATATCCTGGAAGTTTTTTAATTCCCTCCAAATCTGATAAGACTTGATAAAAAATGTGCAAATCTCGTTTCGTTACTTTAAACAAACCTTGTTATATACTTTGTAGTCCTTTAAAATACTTTAAAATCCATTGAAATCCACTAAATCTGTTCACATTACTGGGAATCAGTGTCGTGTGCTTAACTAATTAATCGTTAAAAAAAGACAAACAAACAAAGACGGTCAAATCAGCCCATGGTTAATTCAATAAATTTAGTTAAACAGCTAAAACAAATAAGCGAACAGAACAAATAATCGGTTAAAAAATGAATCTACGTTGGCTTGTTAACCGTGTTTGTTTTTTGGCATTTGTTAAACGATCAATTGCTTGACGTAATTGATGTATTGAATACAAAATATTAAATCTTACGTAAGAAGTGGGGGGGGGGGGCATACAAATATTATGAAATGTCACAGTAGGATGGAGGGAGACTATAATTTTAAAAAACCCTCCTTACTGAATTAATGGACTTGCCCTTACGGAAAATAATCATAATTTATAATTATATATAATATATATTTTATACTAGGAGTACTGTAATCACATTGAAGATTAAAGTAATAGGAAGAGGCTGTCGAATCTCAATTTTTGCAGCTTTCCTAAAAAAAGATATTTCCATGTTCTGAATAGATTTGAACCCTTTCAAGTATTTGGGTTTGAAATTTGAGGTCAAAATGAAGCGCAATCTGTAATTTATAATTATATTTATAGTTAGCTGCTCACTTCCGTGGTTTTTCAATTAACGATGGTCGCATAAGGGCTTCGGGGGTTGTTTATAGAGTCCTTCACTCAGGACCTCGGTCCACCGCCGCTTCAAAGGCACTGGAAGGGTTGCAACCTGAGGAACTAGCGGAGTAGCTGTACTCTGATGTAAAGTGAAACGCTGCGAAACTAATTAGTCGCCTGAAAAGAAAAGCCTTTTGAGCAAGTACCTAGCACGTATGAAAATGCCCGTAACTGTAAATATGCATCAGTACTATACTTCTAAGGTCTCTGTGATCTTTGAATTTTAAATCACGCAGAAGCAAAATGCTTGAAAAACGCACACCAGAAACTCAATTATTAAATTCAGTGTACTGGTGCCAATTATCTGATTATTTTGAAGTATACTCCAAATTATTCATATATACCGAAGACCAATTATCTTCATGGTATGAAATATTAATAATTCACATTTTAATTTAAAACTCATTCGTTTTGTATCCTTATTCTGCTATTAAAACTTTGATTGAATTTTGATAGGCTTTGACGAAAGAGCCTTCAACTTAACATTTATGGCTTTGAATTTAAGGTTTTCAACCTTTATATTTATAATTGTGTCTTTCTTGAACCCAGCATTTAGAATATTCGGATCTTTGAATCAAAAGACTTTAATTTAAAATAATATTATAACACACTAAACGTAAAGAAATTTCAAGATATTAATTCGCGGAAACGCGTGATTTTAGATCTACAATTTTTACGTGATTTAAAATCTCGGACTCTGTGATCTAAAAGCACAGAATTCGAAACCTGAGAGCAAAGGGGCATGGCCTAATGCCTGAAACTTCGAGACCTACGCCAAAGCGTAATAAAATCAAGGAGAAGTGCTGTGAATTAATCTCCCGAAATTTCTCCCCTTGTGCTTAGGTAAATATTAAAAGATCAAATCCATTTAGGTTCTACTTTTCAAGTCGCAGAATTTCTAAGCCATAAAATGTGCTGTTATTCAGAGCAAATTAGTATTATGAGGGCTAAACAATTTTTGTGACCAGCGGAATTTTTTATTTCATGAAATCACATTCTTTCTTCTTTTTGGAAACGTCATAAGGTACAAAAAATGTTAAGAAAAATTAAGACAATTACTCTTTATAATTTTTAGAAAAAAATCGTCAGGCCTCAAAAAAAGTCACAATTGCATAACACTGATAGGCTGTCTTTCTTATATTAGCAGATATATTTTTTTAATATAAAAAAAAACACTGAAAAAGCTGGGCTTTTCCAGAAGAATATTATTTTCATATTCTCAAATTTCAAAAAAAAAATCTGATTTCCTTTTTTATTTTCGCCCATATTTTATACTATTTCTGCTTATAGAATGGAGGCAGCGTAATATTCAATTGTATAAAGTGAAAAAATTCACCTGGTAAAAAAATGATTTTGTCCACATGAAACTCCCAAGATTATAATATTTTTTATGCATAGATTATAATATATATATATTATATTTTTTTATTATATTATATATATCTATATTTTATATATAGATTATAATTATTTAATTTTGAACTTTTTGAAAAATTTCCAACGGAATTCGAAAGAGGACCATTGTTATAATATAAAGGTCGGAATAGCAGCATGTTTGAAAACTCAGTTTTTTCATCTCTTTACATCTCGATTGAATGGCTTTCTATGATTAAAGTTCAACGTGTGGGTGGAACTTTTTCCAAAAATTGCCCCGCATGGTAAAAATTTAATGTGAGTACAGTTGACTGTAGATTATGTCTGTTATTTATTTCTGTAATTACACATTTCGATTTGAAATCCAATTTTATTTTTGGATAGCTGGAAGAAGGTAACAAGTTTTATTATTAAGAATCGAAAAATACTAATAAACTTATTTTAATTGTATGTTAAATCTAAATATCTGAGTCATTATCTGGAATGTAAATAAAATGTAATATACTCGCTATCGAATCGGACAAATAAGTGTCGCATTTCCTCTAAAAAACAGCATATCTCGTTGTTGAGACATTCTGCGATTTGAAGTGTAGAACTTGCCTGTTTTTAAATGGATAACATAATATGTATTGCCAGGTTTATTAAGCCTTGTACAAAATATTTGTAAACCGTTTTAGTAATAGTTTGGGAGTGAAAGCTGCTGTTTAACTTCGCTGATAGAAAGAAAAGTCTCAAAAACTCTGGGTGAAATCATATCTTTAATATTATTTATATAAAATATGAGTCCTAAAAACTGGTTATGTAATCTTAATACTTACTTATTTCAAGCAATATAGAAAAGAATTTTTTAAAGTCTTAGAACAATGGTTTTTACGAGTAGAATATAATATTGGCTTTTATCTGCGAGCCGATCTAAACAAAATATTTTTGTGATTTTCTTTATATTTCTATGCTGCCAAAACGTTAATATATTCACTAGATTTACGACATTTAGGTGACGATATTCAAAATATGGATATTTTAACAAAAATGTTTTAATTCACCGAATTGTAAAAAAATAGTATTCAAATCTTCGTAAATGCAGGCGGACAAGAACGTCGATCATTCTTTTTAAAAAATGTGTTCTAAAAAATCACAGTAATCCAACAAAATTTTAGTCCAAACAATAATCACGTCTCATAGAACCTAATATAACTTTAACATATGATTCTAAGGCCTAATGACTGTACGTACCCTCAATAACTGCATTTCTAACCCTATATTTTTAAAATCTTACTCTTTGAGAAGAAAGTGAATACAAGAAACAATTTCTCTCACCATGGGTCCCAAAAAGAAAGCAAAAACGACATTTCGCACGCGAGAAATACAGGCGTTACTCGCTTGCTAACAATACAATTCAATGTTGTGACCTCAAATTTCCTTAGAGACTGACATTCGAAGCCGCCCATCAAAGGCATCAACGTCAGGTCCTCGTCAGCCCAAAGGCACCCTTTTGCATTCAATCGACTACTGAAAAGTCTCACCCCGACGTTATAGATGTCGAAGGTGACCACCCTTTGCTTTTATGTATCACCCCCTCTCCATTTGCACCCCACATTTTTTTCACCTCCCACCCCTCGACGTATTGCATTTCGCTATAACTACCCTCTGTTTAGAGGCCAATTGTCCTCGCACGGAGCCTTTTTACTCTCTTCGCCCTGAGAAACCCCGTTGACTGTTTCTGAGCATGGGGTGAAATTTCAACGGCGAGCCGTGCACCACACGTACTTTATTTTATGTTTATAGTGGATACTTATATTTCAAATTTCTCACGTTCAATTGTCCTTTACTCTCCTCCTTGATACTCACGCGTCTTTTATTTTCTTATTTCAAATGGAGATAATCAGCATCTTATTGTAGACTTCACACCTAAACTTAAAAATAAAATAAAACGAACTTGAAGATGAGCTTAAGTTTAAAAAATTAATTCAATTTTCTTATCAGAGTTGAAAACGTTAAACTCTTCAAGTCTTTATACATAAGTATCGAATGTAGATAATTTTTAAAAACTAAACAAGTTTGTTTACTATCACTAACTTATTATGCGGACAGGTAATAAAAGAAGTATAACAGATACACCAGATTTAAATTGTATGAACATATAATAACAATTTATTAATAACAAACACAATTTACAGATTTCGTATGATTTCGATTCTTGTCATTTCTATTTCGGAGACAATGATGACATCCAACTTCAAAAAAAGAACCATTTTTGTCTTACACGTAGTTTTTGTATACGTAGAATATATACACTGTACGGAATACTGATTTCGTGTTTGTAGAACAAAAAAATGATAACTAGAAGAAATAAATACACTTAGCACGACAAGTGTAAAGTCATTTTGATGTACAAGTATTGATAAATAAATTAAAAAGTGAGGAGAAATTGATTGCCATCCTATTTATCACGTGGACAAAATCAATAGTTGCACTAAAAACGTCCCTATAATTGAACCAGCAACTATTATACTGTTAGTGAAACTATCTTTCCTTACAATATTTCAAACTAAGAATTGAAATTAATTCTTAAAGTGAAGTATTTTAATTATAAATTCAAAAACGATTTAATTCGCAGCTAATTCACAAAATCTGAACGGCAAAGAATTCTCAGCTATAAAGTCTAGTTTAAACACATGCAGCACATATACAATAATTATAATATTTTTAACTATTTACAGATACATTCACTTCCTCATCCCCAAAATCCACTTGCACTATCACTGTCAAAGGTAAGTGATGCTTAAATGTTAACGAAATCACAGTTACGGGAATCCACTTAAAGGACAACAATTTTTACCCAATTTACTTTTTATACAAGAAGATATACTGACAATATTTCAACAAACTTTTAAAAAACCTAAGATTTGTCGATATTTTACTGAGAAATATGGATATTAAAATTCGCATATTTATTCATAATACCTCACATGTCTCCAGTATATTATCTAGAATAATATCCATTTTTCCCAGAATCTCCTGATATAATAAAGAGAATTTAAGATTCGCAGAAGATATTTAAAATCAAAATAAAACGACAAAATGATTCAATTTCTGCTCCCGAGCTCTGATTTTGCAAAGTATAAAATTTCATACCCTGTACATTATTCTTTGACCAATAAACGTAAGACCCGTTAATATATCCTATAATGAGACTATAAATATAAAATAACAGTCTTTATCACCTCTCAAAATCTTACATCACCTCGGAATTCTCCATCACCTTCACAAATTTGGAATGGAATTTCTAATAAATTACAGGAACAGGTCGTCGGAGTTGGTCCAGATCTAATGTCGGCGTCGTTGGAGTTGAAGCATGTGAAGAAGAAATCGGTGTCGATCCAGGACTGCTTCCTGGACTGCTGGATGTGCCAAAGTTTCCTCCATTGGACATAATAGAGTTGGAAAACATCAACGAAGATGTGTTCGAGCTTACTGGATGATGAGCAGTTGAAAACAGTGGATTGAACTGTCCATGCCCGTAAGGTGTCTTCCCTGCATTGGTACTCGTGGGGTAAAATGACGAGTAAAAACTGCTAACAACAGCTGCTGCAGAAGCGTTATTATTTGCTGCATCCGCAGCCACTTGACTTGCTGATACAGAATTTGGGTGTCCTCCACCAGAAACCAATTTTCCCAGATGAACAGCATCAAAAGCAGATCCAAAATAACTAGGTAGTGGTGGATAATCCAGAGGATGATGCGGGTGGTGTGTGTGATGATGAGATACAGCAGAAGCTGGAGCAGCAAAATAAGGTGGTAAAGGAAAACTGGGGAACCCTCCTGGATTCATGGATCCTGGCTTTCCTGACACAACAGACATCGGAACCTTCGGCTTCCTCCTCGGTCTATATTTATAATCCGGATGCTCCTTCATGTGCATTGCTCGGAGCCTCTTGGCTTCATCAATGAATGGTCTTTTTTCGGTTTCAGACAGAAGTTTCCACTCGGCACCAAGGCGCTTGGAGATTTCGGAATTGTGCATTTTTGGATTATCAAGAGCAATTTTCTTACGTTGAATGCGGGACCAAACCATGAAGGCATTCATGGGTCGCTTGATATGTTGCTCTTGGATTTGTTGAGGCTGCTGTTGCTGCTGCTGGTGATGTTGATGATGGGCCATCTCTTGTGATATGTGGTGCATGGAATTCATATCCATTCCGGATAGGAACCCGTAGGCTGGATGCTGTTGATGCGAACTCAACATCTTGCGAGGATTCTCAAAAAGGAAATATTCAAATTGAAGGTAAGATTTCAATCAATGTCAATTGATACACTTTCACTAATGAACAACACTAGAGTTATTTTGTAGTCAAATCACTAGCACTCACAAAGTTCTGTTGGGATTGTGATACAGTAACATGAGGTACAGTTTTCGGCTAAAGTGGGACCAGAACGTGCTCGAAGGGAGTACCGAAGTTGACTGACAAACTGAAAGACGAGCCGAGAGTTGTAGAACCGGTCTGCGTGCCCTCGGGAGTTTAGGGCGGTCCGTCCGCCCCCATCGTTGCCACACCCCCCAAACACCCCGTCTTTTCCGATTGGTTGTATAGGGAAAAACTTGGGATTCCAACTGAAATCTCGCGCACCACGGCCCACAATTATTATTATCGATTACCGCGATACGAGGGAGTACAAGTACAACATAGAGGTATTATCGACTGCCACTCTCCACTTGTCAGAGGCACTAACGATCAGTTATGCTTAAAGGTGTCGTAACCTGAGTTGCAGTACTTCCTCGACTTCTTTAGTCGATCAACCCTTATTGAGTCTTGGAGACTTATTTGTTTGCAAGTTAGTTTGTTGTTGATTTTATTCTGTGGATTTGATAGGGATTAAGTAGTATGTGATGGGGAACAGAAGGGGTAATGGAGTACACTGTACAGAGTACCGGGATGAAATCATTCTTTCGGAAGGGGAACTTTTCCCCTCTTTTAGAGGTCCTTTATCCCCACTACTCTTTCACTCCCTCCGTTTCATGTCTATAACCACAGGATTGCACTTGGACAAAAACGGTTTTCTTCTTTAAACATGAGTGTCCTAAGAAAATCTGATTATTTATCCGTGGTTTATATCCATTCAATAATTTAACATTTAAGAAAAGCGGAAAGTGTTCAGATCTTAGAAGGTAGAAAGGTCCCCCTCTCAAATATAATGTAAAAATTTGATTCAATCCTCACTCTATAAATTTCAATTTCAATCAGTTAAAACCGTAATTTGTTTAGCGCGAATATATAGCCTTAAAATGACTTATTCATAGCTAGAATTCGGTCACTGATTAAAATTAATGCACAATCATAACTTTTTCAAATTTACAAAGCATACTTATTATTTTTCTAAAAGCAGATTTTCAACAAAAGAAAAAAAAACTTTAATCTACTAAAAAACTAATTTACTCGTATGGTGGTGTAACTATCATACTTGAAGGGACGACAAGATTTAAAACTAATTTTTCTAAATAATGCGGAATCTTGTATCAGATCACCAAAAAATATTTACGCAATACTTGAACGATCCCTCTCGAAGTTTAAACATTACCGACTACTGTGGCAGATGAATATTTTGTAATTATTTATTTTACAAGAAATCAGAGGAATAAGTGCAATTTTTAATTATTTCCTGATCCGAATAATTTAATAACTCGTGATTTCGTGAGATCACGATTTCTTGATTTGTATTGAAAAATATATGTTATATGCCGAATGTTTTATTCAAGAATACAATAATTAAAAATTAACGACATTACTTAGGGGTCATTCATAAAAGACGTGATGCGTGTGGGGGGGGGGGCATTCTCTATTTTAAGTCCAATGGTTAAATCATCACGGAGGGGGGGGGGGTGAAGTTTCTGAAAAATGAATTATGTATTTTGTAAGTGGCCCCATAATAATATTTCAAAAAATTAAAAGGATTCTATGTACTCCTACTAGGGGGCAGCACTAGCTTACCTCTAGTAACATTATTAAATATATAAAGTTATAAATTCAAGGTTAATTTATGAAAAATAAATTGTTAACAAATACAATAAATTATAAAAGATCTTTTCACTTTTTACTGCATAATTTATTATTTTCTTTATGCAACAATATATCATAAGGTGTTCCACTCATTCGCTACACAACAGTAATTCAGGTTGCCTAATGGTAGGCGCGGAACGAATTTGCTAATATTGCTACAATAATTAAATAGAAAGTATTAAACATGTACCTAGTTTCTAGGATTCTCACAGAAGAAAAAATTCTGAACTTTATATTGAAATAATTATTACACATCGCTTGATTGTTTTTACTGTGTAACTTAAAAAATTCGGAGATCTTGGTAATTTAAAATATGGACGAAAGTTCATACTTTTATAGATATTTCCTTATACAGAATAATTAAAAAAAAGTCAAAAAGTGATCATTTGACGCATATAATTCCAAATTTTGTAGACGGCATGTCATACATGGGTCACGTGACCAGAGTCCCACAATACCGACATTTTTCGCCCAACTTCCGTTCACACGAAATGAGATGTCGAGAACACTTTTTCGAGTATCAAACAAAATAGAAACAATTTTAATAAAAATATCTTAGAGCTTGAAAATATTTAAATTTATTTAACGAATTCAAAGTAATGAACAAAAATATCAAGCCGTTTGGCCATAAAATGGAACCCTGCGCAAGGCCGATGTAAATGAAGCCCCGTAAGCCCACTCTGTGCCAGTTCTTAGCGGAAGTGATCTTCTTTTGATTGTACTTTAAAATAAACCCACTTTTTGGCTTGAATAAAATTTTTTCCTGTTGCTGTTTAGAATCTAGTATGATGCCAGGTATATCTGTTCTATATAGAGATGACTCAGATGATTAAAGATGATTGGACATGGCTGGATATTAGGGTGGCCATTATTTGAATTATTTTGTAAATTGTTTGCTCCTAAAACTCACGAATTGTATGCGAATGCCTAAAAATCAGGGGAGTATTTCCCACATAGTCTACATAGGTTGCAGCCTAGGGCAAGGAAATCGGGTGGGGGGGGGGGGGGTCAGAATTTGTGTGCGAAATTTTTTTTCATTCCGGATTTTTTCTACACATGTGCAGCCTGAGCATGGTGGAAAAAACCGTCATAAAGGTTGACTTAAAATAATAATTTTTTATATAAAATATGCATAATCAGGTACTTTAGTTTCTTCTCGCATAAGATTAAAACGGAAAAATTGTGCAAGAACGTCTAATGTACGTAAGTTTTTCAGTCTTCATTTAAATGAAACGTCCACATAAATAGGACGAATATCTGTATGACCATGTGATTCTTAAAATATCCTGCATTAAAAAACTTCATTTATTCAAATTATTATTAATTTAAACTCAGAATAAAATAGAAAAATATGTAAACAAATACAACAAAATTAACAAATTCGTCACAATAGTAGATAAAAGTTCTACTTTTTTTGTATTCATTTGCATTTTCCTGTAAAAATGGTTCAAGTTTTTCGTACTTATTTGTAAAAAAAATAGTCCGCCAGGGATTGAAACAAAGAATTTTAATTTGATTATCTGTAAATAAAATCCGCAAGGATTTTTCTTATATGCTATATACGCGTGCATATGGGCCATAATTTCAATAAAAACATTTATCTATGATTATTATTTTAAATAGTAGATAGTTAAGAAACAAAAAATATACTAAAAATTGCATTTTCTATAGTTATTCATTTAGAATGTTTGAATGCAGTAGATAAAAAATAAATAACTTTATCTAAATTGAAAAGTTTGACAGGACAATCAAATTATTTTGTTGAAAAAATATTCCAAAGATATCGTTGATTTCTGCATTTTTCAATGAAGCATTTATAATCTTTGCTAAAAACAGAAGTTTGACTGTAGAAATCATTCGATGATATCAGTTCTAGAAAATTTTCGAAATATTTAATTTACAAATACAGAAATAAGCTATTTTTATAATATACAATTTCCCTCTATCTTAGATTTTTTGATTTTTTTGTTCACTATTTGCTTTCAAATCCCTAAAAAAAAAAATGATATCCTCGGCATATTCCTAAGATATCTCGGCAGGATATGGAATATGCGGAAAAATGTCCCCAAAAATTACCCGGGATATCTGTGGCATATTCCAAGGATATCGAGATTTCCGCTTCGTACGATATCCACTCAATATCCTTTGTGGGATATACACAACTTTGGCAATGGAATCCAATATTTCATAAATGCATATATATTAAAATATATATAATGGCTGAAAACATCCATATTCACAAACATCCGTTTGACAAAAAAATACTTTGTACAAATCTCGAATATTCGGTTTCTTTCAAAATCCAATCGTAGTATAATTAGCAAAAAAGTATTACCAAAAAAGTATTTTAAAAAATCACACTTAATATGTACCGAGTTGTTTTGTATGATATAAACGAAAATTGATTATAATTTGGCACGAATATTCGAAAAATTGTTGACTTTTGTTAAAGTTTCACTTAATACTGCGTAACAGTTTTCATGATGGAATTGGACCGAAAGTGACTTTAGAGGGGACTTCACTATTGTTGTATTTTATAATATTGTACTTTGTATAAAATCTCCGGAAAACTACCAAATATTGTTAAATTATTTCTTATTTTATTGATACGATTGAATATATATATATATATATATATATATATATATATATATATATAATTGGCAGTAGATATATCTAAATTTCCAGTGATATACTAAATTATAGAATTGGGGTATCTTGGGAACATCCTTAACATATAAAACAGGGAAATTAATGGGATATCCTGAGGATATTTTGAGACATCCTTGGGACATTCCAGGGATATCGAGATTTCCGCCCTGAGCGATATTCTTTGCGATATTCCTAGGATCTCCTGGAATATGCCCAGGATATCCTGGTAGATAAGTGGGATATCCCGGCGATATCTCAGGATGTGAGAGATAATATGTTCGATTTTTACAACGTTTCAATATTCTACGTTAGTAACTATATAGAAAACTTAATTTTTTACCCTAATTTTAGGGTCCCCTATTTTGGAAAATTTTGAAAATTTCAAGTTATTTTCAAAATTATATATATATATATATATATATATATATATAGCATCCTACGACGACTAATTTAAATATATACTGAAGAAGTTATACGTAAATTAAACGTTTTAGCACAAATTCGCCTATATGTTAATGTTATGGGAAACTTCAAGTGTCTGCAGGTAATTGAGGTGCAGGTGGGAAACAAACGATTTAAACAGAAAAACTAGAAGAAGGGCCATCTTACTGGCCTACTGGATATGACTCACTATAACCTACTATAACCTGTCACGTAAACGCAGCACCTTGTTTTTCCTATGTCTTTAAATTTCCATAAATCATTCCCTATTGAGTTCTTGCCGACATTATCAATGTACCTGCAATTTCAATTGAGGTAATTTCTTGTTGTATAGATTTGTTTTCGCGTTTCGCAATACAAATATCTGTTACCCGCATTGTATCGACCGCATTTCGACAATTCGAGAATAATCAGACTTGATGAATGCGCACGGGACCTGGGATTTCTTTACTGAAGCTCCTTCGCGAAACAATAGAGGCGAAAGCCATTGACGCTTTCCTTTGGGAAATCTGCTCAACAATGAGTCAAAATCTCGACGTCGGCCACTTGGATCGAAATGAAAAACAACCCGGCCGGCAAACAACCTCATGGCCCTTTTCTCAATCTCAACCATTGCGGCTCCCATAGGACTCAGCAATACGAATGAACAAAGCACCATGAATCCGTGACTATATTAATCGCTTGTCCTTTCTACCCTTCTCTATTGTCTTCTTACTTCGTCATTGCGTCCTAAGTGATTACCTTATTCCTTTTAGATTATCGAACAGTCTCTATTATCTACCATTCTATATCAGAGCGTTTTCCATAAGGACACTACCATTATTATTTTCGTTTTTCTTCCAAACTTCTACATTTATGCTTATACAGAAAAAAAGAAGGGATTCACTTTTGTTTCGGATCATTTTCTTATAAACACACTTTCAACTTCAGTTATGTTCACTCTCTTCATTAATGTAAAAATTGAAAAAAAATTGAATTGCTTTCAATTTTCATATTGTTCAACGTATGAAACAATTAAGGTTCAATTTTGTTTCAGTGCATTTTTACGCCCTTTCTTTGCTCAAAATAATACTTTTTCTGCGTAGAACTTGCAATTTGAACTATACCTATTGTTTTTTATCGAATTTTTAAATTTGAATTGTTACTGCACTACTGTCATGCAAAACAAGAGAGTAGCAGCTACATTTGAGATTTGGTTCTGCGATTCACATTTTTTTCCAATATATTTAAATGGAAAACAATTATGAAGTAGATGACAAAACCCCAATAATTGAGTATTTTCACTCAATGGCCGGCGGGTAAATGATAGGCATCTGCCTTTGAAGCTTAACAACTCAGCCAAAAAAAGTGCTAGTGCAATAAAAAGTAGTCATATGAAAGCTAAAAGTGTTCTGCGTAAATGAGCTTGAAGAAGTTTATGCACAAAAAATGTTGTGCTTTGCAGACTGAAAAAAGTAAAAAAAAGTAACGATTTTCGGGTATATTTTAAAACAGTCAAGTTTAGAGCATTCTTTCTTATACAAGGGGCAATGGGAAAAATTTCATGAGTGTGAGAAAACTGTTATGAATACATTGCAGTTGAGAAATTTGAGAAATAATATAAATTGTTGCTTAAAAGTACAAAAATATACAACTATATTATCTTCAGTTCTAAAAAAGATATTAAAGCGCTTCAAAATGCAAACTGTAACGGATAGGCTCAGTAACTATTTGCAATCATCCGGAAGGATTTGACAGTCTTATTTTTTGCGAAAATCGCGATATGTTTAGACATTTATTTTTTGTTGGAAAACAAGTGCCAGAAAGCAGCCCGAACCTTTTTTTTATAGTGCCAACCGCTTGTGCCTTTTTTCGACCCGTGGTTCTGAATCCTTGGGTGACACCTGGCACATCCTCGGCAGCAAAAAAAAAAAGGTTCGGGCTACTTTCTGCCACTTGTTTTCCAACCAAATAAATGTCTACAAATATCGCGATTTTCACAAACAATAAGACTATCACATCCTTACGGGTGATTAACAATAATTACAGAGCCTATCCGTTACAGTTTGCAGTTTGAGTCGCTATAATATCTTTATTAGAACTGAAGTTAATATAGTTGTACATTTTTGTACTTTTAAGCAACAATGTTTATTATTTCTCAAATTTCTTAATTGCAATGTGTTCACAACAGTTTTCCTCATACTCATGAATTTTTTCAAATTTTTCCCATTGGCCCTTCTATAAGAAATAATGTTCTAAACATGTCTGTTCTTAAATGTACCCGAAAATCCTGACTTTTTTTTACATTTTTCAGTCTGCAAAGCACAAAAAATTTTTACCTAAACGTCTTCAAGCTCATTTACGTAGAGCAATTTTAGCTTTCATATGAATACTTTTTATTGCGCTAGCATTTTTTTATGCTGAGTTGTTAAGCTTCAAAGGCAGATGCCTATCATTTTCTCGTCGATAGTAGGCTAATCATCATTTTGTTAATATCTTCGGAAAAAATTATATTGGCCCAAAACCTTCGCGAAAAAAAGACTTTTTTCGTCTGAAAAAAGTGGGCAAAAATTAGCGATTTCTCAATCGTTGACGTGAGCGTTTGGAAAATATCATGTTTTTTCCACTAGTGAGGAAAATTTTCGTAACAAGCGCGACTGGAACAGTGGGAAAAAGTGATGATCTGTGGGGAATGTGTGATTGAATAAGCTATCACGTGGCGTCATCTACAATTCAGATGGGCGCACACAAACAGTCAAAAAGTCAATGTATATCCGTGTCCACTATTTTCAGACGAAAAAAGGCGTATTTTTCGCTTAGGTGTTGGACAAGATAGAATGAAACAGCGGCAAGAATGCGATTTCACAATCAACCATTTTTATTACTCGTAGCTCATTACATCTTTATTAAATTAGGCATTATTTCACAAGCAATACCTTTTCAAAAAAGATTTATTTAGGATCTGCTATCGTAAATACTGGGTAGGCAAGAAAGTATGATGGGTTATCGGTTATTGAATTTATTATCGAGTAAGGGAATGCTCATTTATTTATTTGCCTATAAAGATGCATTTTCAACCAAGTAGCTGAATTTTCGAACAGAAAAAATTAAAATTATACAAAAAAAAGCTGAATTTTTCAGACAAAAACACGGATTTTTCTGAAGAAAGATAAAAGTTAACTGAACTTTTGACAAAAGAGTTCATTTTCAGCCAAGAAAGATGACTTTTCCGCCATGCAAGTTTAATCGTAAAATATTCAGTTAAAAAAAATAAATTTTCAACAAAAAAATATAATTAAAACATGTATACCAAATATTAACCAAATATGCAATTAAATATTTAACCAAAAAGATCAATTTTCCATAAAGAAGATTATGCCACAAAAAATAGTATATTGCATACTGAGCCACTTTCCGGCGCCGTCGAGCAAAAAAATAGTGTACACACCTCGGCCAGTAAAAAAGAAAGCCTCAGAGCACATGTTTCTTAACCTCGGCTTCGCCTCGGCCGACAATTAGTTGTGATTTGAGATATTTCGTGTTTTACTGGCCCAGGCATGTCATATACTATTTCAACAAAATACCTCATTTATGAACAAAACTATTACATTTTGAAGCCTAACAGCCTAAAAAACAAAACATTTGAAAAATATTACTTAATTTTTTTAGCAAAATTGTTGAATTTTGAAGCCAAGAAAACGAAATTTAAAAAAAACAGTAGAATATTTGTTCTGGACACATGAATTTTCAGCTAAAAAGTTCATTTTTTCTACCACAATATTTGAACTTTCAACCAACAAAAAATTAATTTTTTAGAACTCACACCGTGCAAGTAGGTGATTTTTTACACCAAAATATGAATTCTCAAGGAAAAATGTAATATTTGGTAATTTACCCAAAAATTATTTTAATTTTAAATAAAAGACAGTTGAAGTCTAACAAAAAAGACAAGTATTCAAAAAAAATTGAATTCTCAACCAAATAAGAAATTAATCTTCAATATAAGTAGCTCAATTTTTGAAAAAATATGACTTTTGAACAAAATAGTTACAAAATAGTTTAATTCGAAAACACGAGAAAAAGGGTGAGTTTCTTGAAAACAGGAAAAAACGAATTCTTAAAAAAATTAGAAAAGAGGGGAATAGGAGAAAGAATATGAAGTATGAAATACGAATTTTTGTCAAACTTATTAAGCAATTATTTCAATTTGGCGTTGGAAGACCGTCTTTTGCCAAATTCGGAAACTTTGTTCAAATTTACCATCAGGAATCGTAATAAATTTTATCTAAGTTCGTGACATTACTCCCCCCCCCCCTGGTCGTGTTAACAACCGTACTCTTTGGTACGACTCCCTCCCCTCTTAAATTGATAACGCAGTTTATGGACAGCCCCTAAGAGGGCAGTAGTAATTTTTTATTTTAGTAAAATGGTTCGGCACGTTTTAATCAACTTTTTTTATTGACGACCTATTTATTATACTTTGACCATCAGCATCAGGAAAAAAAGTTTCAATTAAACGTACAAGGTTTGAAATTATCATGCAGAAAGAGAATCATCAATAACACGACGAATTGAGTATTGAGACCGATATACCGTTAAGAATCGAAGCATTCTGTCGCGGAAAACAATGCGGCAAATTAGTACTGAAAAAAATCTCGAAGTCAATTAAAACTCCGGTGATAAAGGATTCGGCGAGACAAAATACCAATTATTTCGTGTTCTCCTCCCTCATCGCTGGAAGGGACGGGAATGGACGGGCCGTTGAGGGGGTTGGGGGTGGATGCCTACAAGAACTCAATTCCATTAGGCATTGAAGTGAGTAAAACGAGGTAGCTCGATGAGGATGGGCGACTATATACGCACTCGAATCTCTCGCTTATCTACCTAATAAAGGTTCCAATCCTCCCCTTGGCTTCTACTTCTACTTCTGCAATAAAGCATGTGCCAGTGAGGTGTCTGCGAGAGTGCGAAACAATCCCTCGGGTTCACAATGCTTATCCCACGTGTGAATGCCACGTAGGTTCCTAGGTAATTTAAGCATACCCCATACCATACTCGCAATGAAAACTCGTTCTTTCCAAAAATAATCCCTATTCACGTGGCCTCCGGGCTCATTTACTCGAATGCCAATTCATTTCAACCACCCGATAAAGCATCATTAAGATAATAATACAGTCCTCTTTAAATCAAGTTTGATACAAATATTATTATTTTTCAATTACCATTCAGAGTATTCAATTACCATTCTTATTATTTATTGCTCATTTGACCCTGTTCAAATATATATATAAAGGTATAGAAAATTTAGAATATATAGGATAATATAGTATTTAGTAGCGCAGTGGTACATCTTTTTTTGGCTCAAATGGTGAAAGAATAAAATTGGTGTACGTGTTCCTTGTTACTTAATCAAAATTTTCAGATCGAGTAATAAACATTTTGACACACTATTTTTTTTGCAAAAAAGGGGACATTTTTTAAAAAGCTAGTTTTTTTTATCAAATAATGATAATAATTAACTGTGTTATTCTGATGGGCGGTTTGCCATTTTTGCCCCCCCCCCCCCGAATTAAAAGGTTCAAATTCAATATTATTGAAACTGTTTGTCTTATAATAAAAAAAATCGTTTTTAATTTCAACAAATATGCGAGCGCTATACATTTACAAGTACGTATTTTTTACATGCCTGTCCGGAAAGTAATCGACCTAGTGCTCTTTAATTTTTTTCTAGTTGTGCTATTGAGTTTTTAAGAGAACCTGGCACTCGCTCTGGCAAGCCAGCAACAGTAAAAACACCTCCAAATGCGGAACAAGTTCAAGTGTTAATGAATGGCAATCGCAGTTTAACAGTATGAGAGATAGAGTAAGACTTCAGGATTCCCAAAAAGTATTGTTCAGAAAATGTTGAACCAAGATTTGGTAATAAGCCGCTTGGCTGCAAAATTCTTTCTGCACGACTGCTGACGGATGACCAAAAGAATTATCGAGTGGAATTCGCCAAGACAATTTGGAATCAGTCTGTAACAAGCCGAACATGTTCATAAAGGTCATTACCGGGGACGAGTAATGGATTTATGGCTATGACACTGAGACAAAGATCCAATATTCGCAGTGGAAAACATCTGGGTCCTCGAAAGCGAAAGAAGCACGCCAGAGTCGGAGCAACATATATCAAAGCAATGCTTTAGTTTTCTTCGACCAGGAAGGTGTTGTGCGCTATGAAGACGCTCGAAAAGATCCCACGGTAAATGACTCATTTGACAGTCGCCTATAGCAGCCCGATGTTTTTAGTACGAGGCGATCAGTACAAGCGCGAATCAGCACGTGCCCCCGAGTATAACTAAAAACATCCGACTCGACGGCTGTGAAAGGGTTGCTGTCAAGTGACACACGATATTTTATGCATAATCAGACGATTTTTGCATCTTTCCATTATACTAGTATATACCCTGTGCCATTATGTACCATTATGATGTACCAAATTATATTTCATATTATATGCCATATATGCCATTATACTACCGAAATACCGACGAAAACACTCGGAAATCGTCTGAATTTGTATAAAGAGTATTGCCAAAATGGTCAGAAGCGACTACGTCATACGACAGCAAGAGAGAAATGGTGATTTGTGGAAAAGTGGCGACTGGCTCCGTCACCACGACAACGTATCTGGTCATCCATCGCAGTTTATTCAGAAATTTCTAGTTAAACACGACCTCACACAATTTCGACAGCCACTGCACACTGCAGCCGCCATTCAGTTCTGAAAGACTCCGAGTGATTTCTGGCTGTACCCTAAATTAAAGTGTTCTCTAAAAAGATGTCAAGATGTAGAGGCAATAAAACAATGCGATGAAGCATCTGTTATAGCTATTTCAAAAGGTACTTCAAGGAGTGCTTCCGAAAGCGGTGAGATCGCTGGAAAAGGGTTTTGACTTCCAAAGGAGAGTCCTCTGAAGGGGATATCATTGTCATTGACCAGAAATTAAGTTTACTTCTGGTATACCACCATGTCTGATAGTTTCCAGACAGACTTCGTATTTAAAAAGGCTTGGTGAATAATATCGAAAAACGAAAGTGGAACTATCTGTAGAACTCTTCTAAAGAAAATGTAATTCTTTTGGTCTCTTCCGTTAAATGTATGTTTAAAAAATGTTAGCATTCAGAAAAACGGTCGCCATTTTGTTTATTTTTAACTTTTTAATATTTGTTTACACAGTTTGAAACAATAAGTAATCGCCAGTTGAAATAAAAAAGTTAATTATCTAAAATATTCTTGCACATAATATGCCTAACAAATCTAATGGGAAAGAAATTCAGGCACGTTGAGAGAATGAAAGATGATCGACTAACGAAACATGTGTATCAAGGTAAAGTAAATGGCAGCGTGCCCAGAGGCAGACCGCGGAAAAACTCGTTAGAATGTGTAAATGAGACCCTACTTAGAAGAGACATAAGAAGCCATAGAAACACGAGAGTCTGCATGAAAAAATGTGTTAACACGAAAGAAGTTAGAAAAGTAAGGCAGGACAGAAAAGTGCAAATGGTTAGTAAAAAGAGTATCAGTAGAGTGAATGACGCCTGAAACAAAGACCTTGGATACTAATGGACCCAAGTGGGAAACCTCACATGGCGACTTTGTGAAGATCTTCACATGGGGTGATTGCTAGAGAGATTGAGCAGCAACCTGGGTCGGAGCAGTGTTGCGGCGTGAACGTGTCATTTAAATAAATAACACGAGAATTCCAGATCAATCTAAAAATTTTAACCTTTTCCTCACACTACTCCCCTCCCCACCGAGTGAGTCACGCCTACCCTGAAAGGGAAACGGCTTCATGTTGTAATAATAATAATAACATCTAAAGGAAAGACTTTTGCAATTAAACTTCTTTTCGTATCTGACACAGGCGTAGCTAGCCCAAAAGGGGTCCTGTATCAAAATTTCGTGGGGGGGGGGGGCTTTCTGGGAAAATAAACAGAAACTTCATTCATTAATTCTTATTTAGGGGGATGGACCTCTGGGTACCTCTGTTCATATGGCTCATAAAGCGGTAGCGACGTCCCTGGTATCTGATTTGTTTACCTCCTCATTCATGAGACTGTAATGTAATTGAACCAATTTTCAATTTCTTATCTTAAGTTTGTAGCCACGATTTAGCCTTTTATACCATTTTTGAGTGTACCAAAATGAAGGTACGGTTCTCTCTTTAATCGATAAAAATGAGAAAAGTTATATGCTTTTCAAAATTTTGAAAACTTTTAAAAAATAGAGCAAAATTGTCGATAGATTTTTGCTAGATAATTTTATTTCTTTAGATAATTTCTACTAAGTAATTATAAAATATATTTTGAAATTATTCTCATGAAATTCGTATATTACACCAAAGTTCAAGAGGTTTAGATCATTTCCCCCCCCCCCCCCCGAAAAATCCATTTTTTAAAGATATCCGTAAGTTTAAAGCGCCTCTACGGCTTAATTTCTCTATTTATAGTAAATTAAAAAAACTATTGTGTTTTTTATAAAAATTACATTGATTTATTATATTCTTTATTATATTGCTGTTTGGTTTTGTCTACATATTTTTATTTTTCAAAAATTATAACCTAATATAAAGTAACTATATAAGAGTAATCTCTATAACCTTATTATAGAGGGCGACCCGCGCGAGTGTCGCAATGAGACTGTCATCGTCAAAATTGCAGGTGCTTTGATACCCTTCTTTAAAAACAATAATATTTGAAAAAATGTAGTTCAAGTGCACAGTTGTACACATTGAGCATATGAAAACGAGCGCGAAGCGCGAGATCATGGACCCGTTGATACTTGGCGCGAAACACCGCGCACGCGGCGCTCAATAGGAATTGGTCGTCGGTTTATAGAAGATAGTGATCATATAAAGGGTCCGTCGTCTAAACATGTTAACTGCTTATGGGAAATCCGTGCATTTTCTCACAACGGCTCAGCTTACTCGTAGAATAGGCCAATGAGGCACGTATCAGTGTGTCTGCATTTAAGTGGATGTATGTGTTGAAAGTTGATTGTGTCTACTTTCGCGTCATTTTCTGCATTTTCTGCCACAGATCGCTGTAAAGACGAAGGTGAGCGACGTATCATTTGCTAACACTCAGAAAATTTGTGCAACAAACTATTTTAAATTTTTGCAAGCACATCTATGTTCGGCTTGCGATTTCAAACATTTTAACATATAAAACTTACCCGCACCTTGAAAAATAACGCAGAAACGTACGTATCCGGGGAAAACAATAGGAAAACAGCAGTATAACACTGCAGATAACAGCTTTACACCGCTAGACCCCTAGGAGATAACATGTGAATAGATTTCAATTGTCATATAACGTTCAATTTTGATTCAAATCTTGCAAAACTAACTTGTATTATTTTTCTCTAATAAATGAACAAAAAACATTTCATAGTTTTAAAAAATAATGAAAATTGCAAAAATAACAACGATTTTTCTTTGTCGTGTAAAATTTCTGAAATTGCGACAAATAGTACATTTAAAAAAAGACTCCCTCGGAACTTCTGCCCCCTCACTTCCACAAATTACCCTATAACTATAGTGGATATGGAGTGAAGTCGGTTTGGGAGTAGGGACTTCCTAGAGGAAGTGCCTAGAAGACGTAGACCGAAATTATAAGGATTTCTGTCTCAGGCTTCCGAAACTCTAAAAAATAAAATAAAAGTAATAGAAACTTCCTCATACCTATAAGCATTATTTTACAAAAAGTACCTTATAAAATAAAGTAATTTGATGACTTTAGCGCTTGAATAGAACATATGAGTTCTATTGAAAACAATATGTTGTAATTATGACGAAACTGGATAAAAGTCAGGTGGTTGAATTGTAAAAACATTTCAATGAATACTTATTCGCATACGTATATTTTCTCACCTCGTCCTTCAGTTTATAACTGCACCCTGTAAGCGGCATAAATCCTTCTAATCAGCAATTGGTCGAGGGGGATTGAATTAATTTAAGCAAGTTCAGCAAGCACGTAATACGAAGCGTGTAATGTTTATACGTTAATCCTGCAAATGAAGGAGCGATCTGGATGGTTGTGGGTAATCATGTTCCTGAAGAAGGGCGAAAACAAGCCTACAACGTATATTATACGGAAGGTGCACCGCTGGCACTCCAACTACGCTCGAACACGTAGCGTAATTAGCGACTGCTTCCGATTTTCCGCACACGAGGATGAGAGCAAAATTACAAGGGGTTCAAAAAGACCCCAAAGATGTGCATCATATACCATTCCTCTACAGTGTCTGGAGGTGAGATCTAATTTAAAAAGAAGTGAGTGTTATCGGAATTCAAAGTTGCTACAGCTTTCTTAAACTTTTTTCAAAATTCCATGACTTATAAAGGTCTTTCAGGTCTTGTAGTAATCTTATCACAAAGATCATAGCGATTCCGTAGTTTAATTTTAGGTAAAAAGGGTTTTTGCATTTAATACTTAACACTTTTTATATCGTATGGGTATCTTGTAAATATTAAATTCAAACGACCCCAGAAAAAAAACTATGGAAAAGGCGACTCCGTGAATTGCGAATGAGATTTTTTAAACTAAATTGGGCTGCGAATATGTAAAGAGGTCAGTTTCTCGAATGGCTTTGAATCTGCAATGTACTACAATGTCAATTTCAAGCAGTCATTTCAAGAAAAAATTTTCGCGCACCTCCCTTTTGACGACTGATTAAGTTATCTTAATTTTAATTATGCGAGATCTAACAAAATTTTCTCTTAAAGGGGTTATTGCTCTCGAAATTCTGTATAAAGTGAACCCAGAGTGAAGCTAATTCGTCTATTTTTTAAGTAGATATTGCAAAAATAATGTGAATTTCAATGTTTTCTAAAATGTTCAATAACTTCCGAAATAATTAACATTCTGCAATGATCTTGGGATTATTTAATAGCAACGCATGAGCATAAATATCAAAAAAATGTCTTATCGCATTGCAAGAACTTGCATTTGTAACCAAAAAATTGGAAAAATTGCAATATTCTTTGTGGTACAAAAATATTTTTGTACAATATATGAAACATATAATCATGAAGTTTCTATGAAAGTTCTTTAATTTATTTAATTTTTATCATAAACTGCTGTGAAACGGTGAAAAAATTGTTTCAAAATGTGTCCAAGAGCATTGAAATTTACAATATTTTTGCAATATCTACTAAACAAAATAGACCAATTGGCTTAACCTTAGGCTAGTTTAATGCAAAATTTCGAGAGCGATTAACCCTTTGAAGAGAATTTTTTCAGCGTTGGCATAATTCAAATTAAGAGTTAAATTAGTCATAAAAAAGAGGTGTGCAAAGAATTTTACCCCCTCCAAATACCCTGTAAATCTGTTAAAAAATAATAAACTGGAATTTCAGTGACAGATACGTTATCCAAACGACTTCGAAACCCATTCAAAGCCAGTGAATAAATTTTTGTTTCCTGGGATAGCGCCCTCTATCTTCAACAATTTGGTAGAAATTCATCTATTTGGATGAAAATAATCTATTTGCTTGTACTATTTGTAGGAAATTCGTATTTTAGGCTTAAAAAAGCCAAGATAATGGTTGATTTTTTTCCCTTCTTAAATGAAAAAGCTTTTTTGGATGAAAAGTCAATCATTGTCATTAAAAGTCGTATTTTTGAGTTGAAAATTCACCTGCATTCATATTACTTTTGTTTCCTTTTGTTTAAAAATGCAACTGCTCGGATTAAAATTAATCTTTTTAGGATGAGGATTCAACTATTTAATTGGAAATTCGTCGTTTTTTGCATGAATTTACCTGTTTTAAATTAGAATTCGTATCTTTTTGGTTAGAATATCATCTAAAAGTTTAACAATTTTGCTGAAAAGTAATTTTTAGTTGAAAATTAAACTTTTTCCTGTAGTTAATTCAAGTATTTATTTAAATAATGAACTTTTTGGCAGACATTTTTATCTGCGGGCTGAAAATTCAACTGCCTAGTAGAAAGGTCGTATTTTTATCTCAAAAATTCAATCATTTGGGAGAAACTGAACTATTTGGTGGAAAATTGGTCCTATTGGCTTGAACAATCAACTATTTTTATACAAAATTCAACTATTTTAGTAAACTCTTCTTAAGTTTAGACTGAGTTCAGATTTTAGGCTGACTTGTCATTAAATACTACATAAATATTAATTTTTTTAGTACATTTTTAGTTAAGAATTCATCTTGCTTGGTTGAAAACTCACCAATTTGGTTAAAAACTTACTATTTTGTTGAAAATGAAAATTTTACACTTGGTCTATTAGGAATTTGAAGCGTCTTAAGTTGAATTTAACATTAGTGCATACATTAATCTTATTCAAAAGAATTTATTCCTCTATTTTCGTAAAAAAGTTTCCTCTTATCGTTTCGGAAATATTTAAATTCTGTATCATCAAAAAGTATCTCCTTGAAAGCGTCCCGTTTTTTAATGTCTTGAATTTCTGTTTATGATTCTGAAAAAATGAATCGTAACCTTGTAAAAAAGGAGAAAAATTGAATCGTAATTTTTGTTGAGGTGTTTTAGTGGATGTTTCAAATTTAAGATGACAAAAATGTCAAAGGGGAAATAGGAGATTAGGTAAGAAAGAGGATGGGACTGTGATCCGTGCTTTCACTATATTTTTTTGGAACATTCTTTAGGGTAAGTTTTATTAGTATTTTCTTAAACTAAATTTAAATCATTTGGGCAATTATTCAAATGGCCAAAATTCTTAAATGTTATTTAACGTTCTTCTCCACATACTTAAACAAAACTTCTTATTAATGGTAATTTACAAATTGACCTCTCAATTAAAAAAAAAAAATAGGCAAAGTCAATTTCAATGTATTAATTAAGTCACTACTAATAGGAATACTTATTGGGATGACTTCCTAATTAAATAAAACTAGAAATTAAAATAATAACAAAAAAAATTTATTACGCGTATTGATTACAAAAGCGGTAAACTAATAACAATAATACCTGAATGTGTACAGAAATATCTACCATGCATATGTATAAAAGTTGATTACTATTATCGTAAATGCATTTAAAGAAGGCCCTTATCTTTTAAACTTTAATATCCCTCTCTTCAAGTAAATTGTACACAAATGTTAGTTTTTTATTTCCTGGAAAAATACATCTTTAAATTCTTTCAAGTTTATGATTCTTCATTTTATAATAGACGCTCTGTAGAATATTTTTGTTCTTCGCCAATTTTACAGACACTCATAAAATATACATATATAAACAAGCGTATCCCATGAAAAATCGCACCATCACCAGACGATAGTTCTGTGATCAGTTATTTACAATTTCGGTCGGTTGGCATCAAGTAAAGCCTTCAACTTTTGAGTCAGCATGATGTTGCCTTTGATCTTGAGTTTTCCTTGCATAAACGCAACTTGAGGGTTCAATTTGCCGAGAGCCTAAATGCGCAAGAGAAAATAGTTGAAAAATGTATGATTCCGATAAAGGTCGGTCAAAATTAAAAATGATAGTATTTGAGTAAATTTGGCTCATTCCAATTTTAAGCAGACAAAGTTAAATAACTTGAAATTTATCCACTCTGAATAAAACAATTAAACGTTATGAAACGTTAAAAATTGTATATTTATATATAATATTCATAATAAATAATTTGTAATTAATTGAATTTAGTGTCAAATAAATAATTGTTCAACAATAAACTAGTGTCTAAAATATTTAATGAATAAAGTTACATACTCCTTGGTTGCTTTAATTTAGAATTTGCTTTAAGATTTGTTATATAAAAAAAACATACCATTTGAATCATATCTTTGTCGTCCACAGTGAGAGTAGTATCTACTTTTACCTTGGGTTCTCCTCTGTATACTTCTCCCTTCTTCAAATCAATAGCTGTGGAATTAAATTTCACATAAAAATCAAATGCAATTTTATTAATAATGAAAAGATTCCAATGAGAAGTGACCATTGCATATTACTTGACATGGAAAATTATTACTCACTCCATTGGGCTGTTGGTTCTCCCTTAGAAGTAACTATATAGACAAATACTCCATTTATCTTTTTCACTTCATCTTGATGTGACTTGACGTAATCAATAATCTGTTCGAAAACGGCATCGCTTTCAAGATTCACCTTCGCGGAACACAGATTCCTCATTACTGTTGGTGGTTGTACTTGTTTCAAGTCAATATAAGCACCTAAACATACAAAAAATCATATTTTCATTTAACTATACTTTAAACAGAATAAATGAGAATTATATACTATTTAAATGTAAAAAAAAAACGGTGTAACAAGGCAATTAAGGAACTGAAAATCATTTTCAACAACAGTAAAATTATATTTTCTCTCTTTACTTAAGGTAGTTAGTTATCCTGCCAAAAATCAGGTCTCTGGAGAAAAAAATTTCTATGATTTTCACAATTGAAATTTTTTCTTACTGTAGCCTCTTAATAATTAAAAACGTTTTTGGGTTTTAAGAAATCATGCCTATTTTTTTCGGGGACAAGCACTCTCTACTTAGAAAAAAAACGGTTTAAAAATTGTTTGAAATACTTCAGCCATCGCCAAATTGTTTTTAACATTGGAAACAGTTGTAGAATATTTCTTCTCCTACAAATAGGCCATCATTTAATAATATTCAAACATTTTAGAAAAAACTGTTAAGAAGTGATAGATCGACGTGTCCAAATGACAAGGTGCCACCTCGACAAAAATAAATAAAAAGGTCCCCTACTTCAGAGGGCGTTGGTGCTCCCAATACTATTTATATGGGACAATTAAGCTTCCATGTTTCGTCACCCGAGATGGCACCTTTTTATTTCGTCCTACCGACATGGCACCTTGACATTTGGACCCGTTGATATAAAATTAATTTGCAAAAAACATAGTAAAAATAAATGTTTTTTGTAAGTTTTAAGACTTCTTATACAAAAAGGTTTTTTATTGTAACTATCATAATCAGTAATATTATTTTGATTCTTAAAATCATAGAAAAGCTTTTTTTCAGAGATCTGTTTTTTTCCAACTACCTTCTTAATTATCAGGGTGGTCTAAAAAATGATATGGTTTTATATTTTAGTCTCATCCCCTCATTTTATATTACACAGTGAGTTTTTGAAAAAATGCTTAGAGGTAGGACAGACTCCAAGCATCCCAAACGTTAAAAATTCAATAAATCCTTTAATTTCATCCTCAAATTCGCCAAAAATCACCCGATAAAACACTATAACTTAATTTTTAAGTGTCTTCTGAAATTGAATTGAAAATTTTAAGCGTAAATAATAAAACAATTTTTGATATACAAGTATGGAAAATGATCTTAAAATGATCATTTTTCCCCTTTTCACTTTCAATAATTTGTAAAAAATACGTTTTAATTTTTAAAAACTTATTTCAATATATTTCAATGTACAATATAATATTAACACAAAATTTGTATAGAAAGAAAATATAATTTTTTATGAACTATTAAGGGGGAAAATTGCAAAATGTATACTCAGTAAAAATTTTTATATAATTTACACTTAAAATTTTCATTTCAATTTCATGAAATATAGAGAAGAAACTTAAAAATTACATTTTTTGAAACTTTTTACTTCAATTACATAGGCTCACAGTACGGAACTAGATAACCAACAAAATCGGACTTTTACAGGAGTGAAAAAATATTTTGTAAAAAGTAAATCATTCACGAATTTTCAGGTTACAATGGCAATAATCTTGAAAATCGGATTTAGGTCGAGATTGAAAATAGAATGTAAATCAGATTTCATCCGATTTCCATACGTACAAATATTTTAGGTATGAAATCAATTCTTATTTGCATTTTGCCCGGAAGCTGTCTCAATTGTAGAGCCAGAAGTTATTTTTTATGAAATGGAATCTGCAATTCGTCCGTTTTCTTCCTAATTTAATCCCAAAAAAAAATGAAATTCGAAATTAGCCCGCACCTGTCCGGAATTCATCTAAACTATAAAATCTGAAATTATTGCTTGTAAAGGAGAATCCGATATTCCTCTATTTTTTCCAGATTCTATCCGCAAAAAAAAATTGAAACAGAAGTCAGTTCGCACCTGTCCGGAATTTGTATGTAGTATAAAATACGAAATTATTTTTTTCAAGCGGAATCCGAAATTCGTCCAGATTGTATCCGAAAAGAAATGAGATCATGTCATTCGTCCGGGGCCAAAGACGGATTTCGAGATGATTTCTCATTTGTCTGGAACTATTCCGGACCATAAAATTTAAAATTATATTTTTTTTAAGTAGAGTCCGCAGTTCGTCCATCTTTATCTCATAATGAATGTGCCTTCAACGAGGTTCTTCTTAAAGAAAGGACAACTTCAATGATAAGTGATAGCTTTTCAGATAGTAAGTTTCTATTGTACTTCAAATGCATTTGGTAATGTTTATATGTAAATGTTTTTATCAACTTTCACTACAATACATTTCTCACTTATGTTTAAAACTGGTATTATTTTAACATTGCTAATTGTTTTCATAAATCTCATAATGTTTTTCGAACCGAATTCACTCGGGTTACAATTTTCACACGTTGATAAAACTGTTGTGCAAACTGAATTATCTGTCACGAGGTACTAAACTTTTGCTAAGCTTTCTTCTTCAATTTGAAGCAAGTTTAACACTTGAATAAACTTTCCATTATATGTATGAAATATAGTGTCGTCTCATTTCTGTGGACGTTCATACCGTACGCTATGTAAAATCATACTTTTAAATATGCATCGATCAAAAGTTAAAACTTCTTTACCACTTTTCGACAGCGAATAGTATCATATTTAGAGTCCTTTGTAGCCTCAATACGACTTCACGATCATTACTGCGATAGAAGTTCACTACTTCGTTTCTGATGAACAATGAATTATAGTACATTTTGCAAGGAGATATTTCCGTTGATTCTTGTATAATACTTTTTAAAATGCTGCCTTGTAACATTTTTTTGCCATCTGTTCATATACGCCTTTTAGACTATGAACATTCTGTTTTAAGAAACATATCGATGGATCGCAAAAGAAAATACGCAACTCACGGCGTCAGATAGAAACTACGTGCCTCGCGCACTTTATACTAAGTATATTGGAATTTTCTCTTAGGACCCATCGATATGGCGTTTTCAGGAAGAAAAGTTGTAGTGACCCATACAAATTTCGGACGAGATCAGATTCTAATTTCGAACTCGTGGACCCGACAAATTCCGGATTAGACCGCATGAAATCCAGATGACAAAAACCGCCTTGATTTCGGATAGTTTCGGACAACTTGCAAGCCCGAAGTTTGTTCGTAATTTTAAGCAGGGTTCTTTTTGCAAAGGATTTATTGACTTTTTAACACTATGGTATTTAACTGTCTACCTCTAAATTTTTTTCGTAAATATAAAAAATTGTACTTTTTTCACTAAACAAAAAAAATAGGGAGGCGATATTAAAAAATTAAAAGAATTTTTTTTGGGACCACAATAATAACTATTATATAAATTAATCTAAAATGTTGTTCACCTAATTTCTAAACATCTTATAAAAATAGTAATTTATAGTTATAACGATCTGAAAGAATATGAAGCTGATAAGTAATTTTAAAATGAATCGCTAACCTGTAATAACAGGAGTGCTCGTTTCAACTGCCGTAGTTTGGAAATGAATTCTATTTCCTTCTCTCCACATATCTGTTCTCAAGGTTTGTCCTGGATAAACTGGCTTTGCGAATCTCACCTAAAAAAAAATCGGCGTGGCAATGCGAATTTAAAATTAAAAAATAAATGTACCAAAAAATGTGATGTAGAACGCGTTAAAAAAACGCACTTCTGAGTGCACGCCCAAGCTCGTGCTGACTCAACAACACTTTCATAATCATATTCTTGATCACTCATGGCTGACAGTGACCACACTAGTCAAAGATAATATTAGATAAGGTAATATCTTTGCACTCCGACACTAATTAGCAATTTTAGTGACGTATCGCCTCCTCGGAAAAATCAATTTCTAATAGACAAATATCGTTTTACAGTCAAGAGGACAAACTAAATATGAATAATTACTCAAATTTGAGGAGTTTAGAGTGTCTAGATCCGCAACAGAGATAGAGTGATTAAAAATGGTAAAAATTACTTTTTAACTGGCTTAAAGACACAATAATAAAATAAAATGCCTAATACCTCACATAATACCTAGGTAAATATAAGTACGTGGCAGTTACGTCGGACAACTTATGGACTGAGACCATTGAGACACGATTTTACGTTTATACTAATTTTGTGTGTGTGCGTTATAGCGAGTCAAGTTGCCAATATCCCTATATTGTATTGAGCAAATATTGAAATGTGCCTAATTGAATTTTATATGAAAGCCAATCCGGGTATTATTAAATTTTTAAACTAAGAAAGGTAAATTTTTAACTAAAAATGGAATAGTTAAACTTTTAATTTAACAAAAAAATTTGAAATTATAAAAAAACTAATTTGCTACAAAATAGTCGATTTTTAAAACTAAATTATTGAACTTCAAAGACAAATGACGGATGTTATATACGAAACAGTTGAATTATCAAATCCAACATATGCAATTTGAATAAAAACTTTAATTTTATATAAAAAAAGACGAATTTTAAACAAAGTACAAGAATGCTCAATCCAAAAGTTGAATTTTCAACTAAGCTAGATTAATTTTCAACAAAAAAAAAAAAAAAACAATTTTCACCAAAACAGTTCAATTTTATCAAAAAGTTGAATTTTTATTTTAATAAGAACAATTTTCGACCAAAAATGGAATAGTTTAATTTTCAATTACCAAAGTAATTGTTCAACCAAAAAAGGAATTTTCAACAAAACAGTTCAATTTCCAACCACAGATGAATTTTTAACTAAAATTTTAAATCGCCAACCAAAAAATGCGTTTTTTAGAAAGCAGTTCTACTTGTTAAATTAAAAAAAGACTAATTTTCTCCAAAAAAAAAAAAACAACTAATTTTTAAGAAAATGAAAGAGTTCTCAACCAAAAAGTTAAATGGATGGTAAATACTCGATTTGATGTAATTAATAGTCAAGAGACGATATACGTGTTAATTTATTAAAATGATAATTGATTATTGTACTTATATTTGTGCTTATAACTCGGCTTATAATTGAGCCTAGCCATTTCAGGCCGCCCGAGTTGGTCCCTGATGACTTGAAAATCAATTTTAGAAAATATAACTTTTTAAAACATCACTATTTAGAAAATTTCATGGCGCATCTTTTTCTCTCGATAAAAAAGTTGTATCTTTTACCGTTTCTGTAAAAAATCAAAAAAACTTAATTTATCGGACCAGCAAATTTACTAAATATTTTCACTTCAAATCGCTCCGAAAGACAAAGTTCTTTATATTTTAAGACAAAAATTTGACACACTATCCTTCAAACTGTTCTTAAGATAATGTGCAATTTAAAATTTATTTATTTAGTCAAATAAAAAAGTTGTACATTTTTTTGGCAATCAGTATCAAAATAACGTTAGACAATTTTTAAACGCTTCGTTTATCGAGGGAATTTTGAGTAAG
>JAAAKG020152395.1:0-23291 GCA_010014905.2 Druon quercuslanigerum
CAAGAATATTTAATTTTTAATATATTTATATTAAAAAATTTATGTATAAAAAATCTTTTGGATTTAACAAGTCTGATTTCAGAAGAAACGAAAGAAATTTTGGTATAACATTTTTTTCTGAATTAAAAGAGGAACTATTTTGTGTTTGAAATTTTTATTCAGTTGAAGCCGGGCAAAATTCGAATTTCGAATATTTTTCTTAAGGAAATTTTATTTTTTATTTTTTGTCAAATGAAAGATTGACATTTTATATTTTTAAGATTTGCATGTAGATCAAAATTTATATTTATTTTGAGTGAAAAAAAATAAATTTTGGTTTTTAAATTATTCCATAATCAAAGTGAAATTTAAAAAAATTACATTGTTGGACGGGCCAAAAGTTTGGATATTTTTCGTCATTTAGAAGATGTTTTAGGAAAGATTTTTTTTTCAGAATCGCCACAAGGAAATTTTCTATTTTTAATATTTTTGTTGAGTTCTAAGGTAGAAAATTTTGATTTTCAATTTCTTCTGAAATAAAACAGACCTTTAAAAAGAAAAATTTATAGTGTAGCAAGACACGAAATTTTGGTTATTTTTTCTGAATTGGGAGAGGTCACTTTTTTCTATTTATCATTTTTATCGAGCTTTAGAAAAATTTTTTAAAATTTTTTTCTGAATTACAGGAGAATATTTTAAGTTTTAATATTTTTACTAAATTGGAAGGGAGGAAATTTTGGTTTTTTATATTTTGTGAATTAGGAGAAACATAATTTTTTATTTTTATGATTCTTATTAAGTTGTATGTGAGAAACATTTGTTATTCCATTTTTTTAAATTCTGAAAGGCACTTTTTAAATAATTTCTTTTATTTAATTAGGAAATTTTTTTATTTTTAACATTTGGTTTATTTTTCTCTAAATTGAAAGACCTCATTTTTTTCTATTTATAATTTTTATTGAGTTTAAGGTAAGCATTTTTATTTTTAATATTCTTTTTTACTTAGAAAGCAGAACATTTTTGTTTCTAATTTCTTCTGAATTAAAAAAAAAAATTAACAAAAATTATATAGTGTTGCAAAAGAAAACATTTTTTTCTCTGAATTGGAAGAGGTTACTCTCTTTAATTTATGGATTACTTTTATTTACAATTTATGGATACTTTTCATTTGTTTGCAAAATTGGAAAAGGGAATTTTTTGTTAATTTCAAAGACTTTTATAGAATTTAAAGGAACCAATTTTTTCTGAATTGGAAGAGGTAAATTTTTTATTTGTAAGATTTTTGTTGAGTTGAAAAGGATTTCCCTTCAGCTTTAAGAAAATAATTTCTTATTTCTAATTTTTCCTGGATTGAAGAAGGGGAGCATTTTATTTTTGATATTTTGGTTAAGTTAAAAGGGAGGCAATGTTGGTTTTTAATTTCTCCTGAAATTATAAAGTGATCCAAATAAAATTTTTATAAATTTGGCAGTATTTTTGTTGAGTTGGAAGAGCTGAAGTTTTAGATATTGTTTTTTTTTTCAATTGAAAGAGGTAATTTTTTTATTTACCTTTTTTTTGTGTTTTATGAAAGCACTTTTTTTGTTTTCATCATTTTTATTCAGTTTAAGGACATTTAAAAAGAAAAATTTATAGTGTAGCAAGACACGAAATTTTGGTTATTTTTTCTGAATTGGAAGAGGTCTCTTTTTCTATTTATCATTTTTATTGAGCTTTAGAAAACAATTTTTTTAATGCAAAGAGGCACTTTATTAATAATTTCTTTTATTTATATAGGAAATTTTTTTTATTTTTTAAATTTTGGTTATTTTTCTCTAAATTGGAAGAAATAACTTTTTTCTTTTTGAGTTTAAGTAAATGTTATTATAAATTTTTTCCAAATTGGAAGGACATTTTTTGTTCATTTAAAAGACTTTTATTGAGTTGGAAAGAAAAACATTTCTTTTTTCTAAGTTGGAAGAGGGCAAATTTTTTTAACATTTTTTTTGACGTTGGAAAGGAGGAAATTTTGTTTTCCATATTTTTTGAACTGGGAGAAGGATATTTTCTTGTTTTTAAGGTTTTCATTGATTTGGAAGGTAGAAAAATTTGCTATTCCATTTTTTTCTGAATTGGTAGAGGAAAATTTTTTTATTATAGACGTTTGTGTTCTGTTAGAAGAAAGGAAATTTTAGTTTTTAATGTTTTTCAAATAAAATAAAGAAATTTTAAGCGTTTAAAGAAAGGAAATTTGGGAAAGGAAATTTCCCTTTTTTCTATTTATAATTTTTATTGATTTTAAGGTAAGCATTTTTTATTTTTAATATTCTTGTTTAGTTAGACAGCAGAACATTTTTGTTTCTAATTTCTTCTGAATTTAAAAAAAAAACAAAAATTAACAAAAATTATATAGTGTTGCAAAAGACAACATTATTTCTGTAAATCGGAAGAGGTCACTCTTTTAAATTTATGGATTAATTGAGTTCAGGACAAGAATTAGCTATTTTTTATTTGTTTGTAAATTAGAAGAGGGAATTTTTTTTCCATTTTAAAGACTTTTATAGATTTGGAAAGGATCATTTTTTTCTGAATTGGAAAAGGGAAGCATTTTATTTTTAATATTTTGGTTAAGTTTAAACGATTTTTTAATTTTTAATTTTCTGAATTCGAAGAGGTTAAGTTTTTTCTATTTATCATTATTATTACCTTTAAGAAAAGAATTTTTTATTTTCAATTTTTCCTGGATTGGAGAAGGGAAGCATTTTATTTTTGACATTTTGTTTAAGTTTTAACGATTTGAATTGGAAGAGGTCACTTTGTTCTATTTATCATTTTTATTGAGCTTCAGAAAACAACTTCTTTACAATTTTTTCCTAATTGCAAGAGAGAATATTTTCACTTTTAACATTTTTATTAAATTGGAAGGGAGAAAATTTTGGTTTTACATATTCTGTGAATCAGGTAAAAGATCATTTTTTATTTTTATGATTTTAATAATTTCTTTTATTCAAATAGAATTTTTTTATTTTTAACATTTTGGTTATTTTTCTCTAAATTGGAAGACCTCACTTTTTTCTTTTTGAGTTTAAGTGAATGTTATTATCAATTTTTTTCAAATTGAAAGAAGGAAATTTTTTTTCATTTTAAAGACTTTTGTGGAGTTGGAAAGGAAAACATTTCTTTTTTCTAAGTTGGAAAAGGGAAAATTTTTTAAACATTTTTGTTTAGTTGGACAGGAGGAAATTTAGTTTTCCATATTTTGTGAACTGGGAGAAGGATATTTTTTTGTTTTTAAGGTAGAGGGAATTTTTTTATTATTGACGCTTTTGTTAAGTTAAAAAAAAGAAAATTTTGATTTTCAATGTTTTTTAAATAAAAGAGAGAAAATTCGGGTTGACTTGCTCTGAAATGGAAGACCTCATTTTTTTCTATTTATAGTTTTTATTGAGTTTAAGGTAAGCATTTTTTATTTTTTTATTTCTTGTTTAGCTAGAAGGCAGAACATTTTCACTTTTAATTTCTTCTGTATTTAAAGAGAGATATTAACAAAAATTATACAGTGTTGCAAAAGACAACATTTTTTTCTGAATTGGAAAAGCTCTTTTTTTCAATTTATGAATACTTTTAATTTGTTTGTAAATTAGAAGAGAAAATTTTTCGTTTATTTTGAAGACTTTTATAGATTTGGAATAGATCATTTTTTTCTGAATTGGAAGAGGGCAATTTTTTATTTATAAGATTTTTGTTGAGTGTCAAGGGATTTTAATTTTAATTTTTTTTTAATTCAAAGGAAGATTTTTTTAAGAAATTGTACAATGTTGGGAGGCGAAATTTTTTTTCTGAATTCGAAGAGGTTAAATTTTGTCTATTTATCATTATTCTTACCTTTAAGAAAAGAGTTTTTTATTTTTAATTTTTCCTGGATTGGAGAAGGGAAGCATTATATTTTTGATATTTTTTTAAGTTAAAAGGCAGGCAGTTTTGGTTTTTAATTTCTCCTGAAATGTAATAGTAATCAAAATGAAATTTTTATAAAGTTGGAAGGGCGAAAGTTTTTTTTATTTTGTCTGAATTGAAAGAGGATACTTTTTCCATTAAAAATTTTTCTTGAGTTTAAGGGAATAATTGGTTATTTTCGATTTTTTTCGGAATCGGAGGACGGAATTTTTTAAAAATATTTTTGTTTAGTTGAAAGGGCCGAAATTTTAGATATTGTTTTTTTTTAATTGGAATAGGTAAATTTTTTTTACCTTTTTTTTGTGATTGATGAAAGCATTTTTTACATCTTTTTCTCAATTCAAAGATGCACTATTTTTGTTTTCATCATTTTTATTCAGTTCAAGGAACGAGTTTTTTTTATTTACAACTTTTTCCTACATTGAGAGAGAAATATTTATTATTTTTAACATTTTCATTAAGATGGAGGAAATTTTGATTATTTTTCTTAATTGGAAGAGACTATTTTTTCATTTGAGTATTTTTATTGGGTTGGAACAGGAAAATTTTTATTTGTAACCTTTATTTGAATGTTTGGAAAATTTCCGGAAGTTTTTCTTTTTTCGATTAAAGTGGCCAACCTGCTGGGGATCAAATTAGAAATTGATTATTTAATTATTTATTGAGTTTTGATATCATGCTTTAATTTAAAGTAGTCGAGAAGTCTTTTTCGACGGAATTAAATATTGTAAACTAATTATCTAAAACCTAAATCGTCAGATATATCCTTCAGCTATGAGAAAAATTCCTTTAGCTCTGCTGGGAATCGAACCCAGGTCAAAGCCAAACGGAGCTAGAGATAAATTTTGTTCAAAATTAAAATCTATAACTATATTGTTTTAAACTAAGCATATCAAAAACTGTAATTCCATTTATAGAAAATAATAGTATCTATTTTCCGTGTTATTGTACTATTATTATCTTGGACCATAAGAGTTCAAGCAAGGTTAATATTTTAGAAGGTCTTTGCCACGGTTGCCGTGATCTCACATAATAGCTTAGAATCGAGTACAATATTTAAATGTCCCTATAACTTTCTAATATATCTTTTTGGATAAACATCATTAGGTCAATGAGTTCTTTGGTATGAAAACATTTCAAGCAAATAGAACTGTGATTGAAAAAGAATTTGTATAACTCAATTCAATTGCAATTATAAAATTTTGTTATTAAATTTTCTATAGGCACTGTTTATAACTGTTAGAAAATATGTAATTCATTTAGATTAGAAATTCAATGGGTAATTATTTAGAATTTTAATTTACAAAACAATTATTTATTGCATGCAAAAATATTTTAGTTTTTTGATAATTTTAACGATATTATTCCTTATTTGCCTAATAACCTAATAATTTTTGCTTGAAAGTTCATTCTTTTCGCTTCAAAATGTTACTATTAAATTTGTATGTAAGGATTCATCTTTTATAGTTAAAAAATTAATTATTTGGTTAAATATTCAATTATTTTGTTAAAAGTTCAAACATTTGGTTAAAAAATCCTCCTCTTTAATACCATGTAGAAAAATTATCGAGGAACTATTCGGGGCCAGGATAGATCATCTTGACCACTAGTGTGGCGCTGTCGAGGCAATCTATTATGGCGCTGAGTAGAAGTAAAAAGTTTTTGTGTATTTAGACACTAGTGTGGATGAACTATTCTAACACTAGTCTGGACGAGCTTATCCAGTGCTAGACAGGCGGTCTTGTTAAAATCTATTTTAGATGGTTTTCGTTAAAAGTAATTTCGAAGAAACGTCTAGATGATGAGAACAAATTTTTGTGTTTATTTCACATTTTTTATTTTTATACATTTCAACGATCTGGTTATTTTCGGAAATCTGCAAGAAAATAATCACATTTAAAAGCTAAAAAAATTTTTCCTCCTGATAGAGTTCATTTTTAATTTTTTATACTTTTAAACATCCAGGATCTTTTTAGAAATGCACAACAAATATTAGGATAAGATACTAAGAATATTTTTGGTCCGGACGGGCTAGCCTGCCCCCGAGTAGCGCCCAATTTTCTAACCTGGATTGAAAATTCAATTCATATGAAAATTCATGTTTCATTAAAAATTTATCTATTTTGGGGGAAATTTCACCATTTTTTGTTAAAAATAAAACTTTGGCTTAAAATTCATATGTTTCTGTTGATGATTCAACAATTTTGAGGAAATGTCATGATTTTTAAATAAAAAATTAACGATTTTTTTTTAAATTTAAATTTTTGGCTCGAAAGTTTTAGAAGTTTGTAGAAATTTTAACTATTTGTTCAATAGTTAAACTTCTTGATTAATAATTAATTCTTTTAATCAGCGATTAACTATTTTAGTCTCTAATTTCTGTCTCTATTTGAAAATTACAACTATTTGGTTCAAAATTATTTTCTTTTATTTCGAATTCAAATATTGTATTAAACATTTTTGCTGTAAAAAAATAATTTTCTCTCACTGCAAATTTAGCTATTCCATTTTTTGTGAGAAATTGATATTTTCTGTCCATATAAATTTTTGCTTCTTGTTTGAAAATTCCTGTTTCGTTGAAAATGTAACTACCCAGTTCCAAATTTATTTTCCTGCTTAAATATTTCTCAGTCTACGTAAAAATCCATCCATTTGGGGGAAATATTTAATTATTTTGTTAAAAAAAGTTTTTTATATGTTATTTATTTATTTATTTTATCTTTCTGGTTGCTAAAGAAATTTTTGATTGAAAAATCGTATTTTCGGTGTTATATGAAATATTTTCCTTTTGGCTTAAAAATGTACCAATTTCGTATAAAATCAAACTGTGTGGCAGAACATTAGTCTTACTTTTACTTGGAAATCGATTGTTTTTAAAGAAAACTTAATTATTTTATTTTTATTTTAGAGAAAGGTTTATTTTATTTTACAAAATCAACTGACTGGTTCAAAAATGTTCTAATTTATTTTGAACATTTATATTTTTTTTCAGGAAATTAATCATCTGGGTTGAAGATTAAATTATTCGCTTACAAATTCATGTATTTTGTTGAAGAGTTGGTATTTTGTCGGTGAAAAAATTAATTTTTGTTTTGTTAAAACCTTTTGCTTAAAAATATATCGTCGTTTTTAGTAGAAAAATTATTTTCTTGTTTGAGAATTCATCTTTTTGTTTGAAAATTTAATCATTTGTTTCAAAGTTTAACTGTCCTGTAAAAAGCTTGTTTTTTTAACTTGAAAGTTCAATTTTTTTTTCTTTACTGACTGAACAATCTTTATTTTTTGAAAATTAAGCTTGAAATAAAATAATTTTCTTGGTGGAAGATTCAACTCAAAGAATTTAACAAAATACATGTAATTCGCTGAAAATTCTTTTTCTTTGTGTAAAAAATTAATCTTGGTTAAAAATTTAAATATTTGTTTCAGAATTTAAATACCATTCAAGTTTTTGGTTAAATATTTATTTATCTTGATGAAAATTCTACTGTTTTTGAAAATTGAACTTAGCAGTAATTGTACAGAAATTTAATATGCATTTAAATTTACGCGCCAAAGAAACCTGGTAAGTGAAAACCGAACTTAGCCAAAAACAATTTTCAGAAGAGACAGGAATTTAGAAGAAAAAAAAAGCTGCTCAAATCAGAATTTTTGTCTGTGAATATTTATGGTCAAGAAAACTAAAAATTGGTCAAGGGAAAATCAGATAATTTATCATTCTGAAGATTTTCTTTTTAGTTATAAATTTTGCTTTCTGTTTAAAAATTCAACAATTTAAAAAAATGTAATATATATTTAGTAATTAGTATTGTATATTTATTAGTATATATTTTAGTAGAAATGGCATCATTCTTAGATAAAAACTCTCTTTGGGTGAAAATTCAACTGCTTTGTAGAAAATTTGTTTTTTCTGGGTTTAAAATCCAATAATTTCCTAAGAAAAATTACTATTTAATTAAAATTAATTTTTTGTTGATCAGAAGTCAACTGAATTTTTTCTGCCTAAAAAGTTAACTACTTCTTTGAAAAACATATTTTTATAAATCAAAATTAAAACAATTTTTGGATGAAAATTCAAACTTTATTTTTAATTTGTATTTCTGATTTCAAAAATTATCTGTTTTAGTAAAAATTTTAAAAATTTGTCCTTTCAATAAAATAACTTTTATATTTAAATATAAATTGCTTGTTTTATGGATGAAAATGCAAATCATTTGTTAAAAATTAAACAATTACAATAAAAAAGTCATCCTTTTGCTTTGAAAATTCAACTGTTTTGTTTAAAAATCTTCTTCTTGGCTTTGAAAATTCAAGTATCTTCATAGAAAATTTACCGTTTGATTAAAATTCATATTTTTATGTTAAAAAGACAACTAAGATTTTTTCTGTATGACAATTCAACTATTGTTTTCTTTGTTGGTAAAAATTTGTTGTTTTTTTTAATTAAAATTGTCTCTGTTTGGTTGAAAATTAATGTTCTTTGCTTCAGGATTTAACTATTGCGTTTGAATTTTTAGTTGAAACACTTTGTTAAGAAATCATTTTGTTTAAGATTTATATTTTTTGTTTAAATTCGTCTCTTTCTTTGAAATTCTGTGTGTGTGTGTTTTTTTTGTATGAAAACTATTCCTTTTTAATTGAAAATTCAATTGCGTCGGAAAGATTGAACTATTTTTTTGAAAATTTTTTTTAATTAAGGCTTCTCTCTTCGATTCAAAATGGAACTAATTTGTTAAAAATTTACTTTTTTGCTTAAAATTCATACTTATTGCTTTAAAGTTCCATTTTTATACAGAAATTTCGTTTTTGGCTTTAAAGTTTATTTTTTAAACAGAAAATTTCATATTTTTAGGTCAAATTTAATTATTATGTTAAAAACTAAAAGTATTGTGTTAAAAAGTCATCTATTACGGATCAAAATTCTTTTTTTTCGTTTAAAATAAATAAATAAATTTTAAATATTTAAATTTGTATCTAAAATATTATTTTCTCCTGTCTACAAAAGATCCTGTGTTAAAAATATTAAAAGATTAAAATGCTCGTATCTGAATGTTAATGATCCGTAAAAATTAAAAATTGTTCAATAAAAAATCATGAAATAAATTCATGAAAAAAATTTAATCGGAAAAAATTGCATAGGACAGTCCGGGGGGAAAGAGGTGGGGCAAAATTTCAGAAAATTTTTGTACGTTATTCACGTACGACCCGTGAATGAACTTCCTTATAATTTTAATTCTGAAGCGAATTATTTCGTTGACCTTGATCATGCACACGTGGCTGACTCACAAAAATCAGAATACCGTTCGGCTTGAAAATCTGAACCAATGTGAATGTGAGGCCACTGGGTAGGTATAAATTTTTCGTATTTTTGTTGCTTTAAGGCAGTCAAGTCAGCGCCTGGCCAAAAGTAGCCACACAAAATTACCACTCCATATATTTTTTATTTATTTAAAAACTTTTTTAAATATATAATAAATAAATTGTTTATTTTCAACTAATGGAATGCAGTAAATTCTTTTATTGAGAAGAAAAAGAGCAACGAGGAAACATGGTTAGTACAACAGCATATATTTAAATTCCCTTAAAATAATAAAGAAATATTCATTCTCGGGTTTCCCAAGATTTTTAGTTTCATCTAGGAGTAGATTTTAAATGATTTAAATCGAATTAATTTTTATGGTGTGTATTTTTAATACTCTTATTTCTGTATTTCACTTTATCTTTCTTCAAAGCGAAATTTCGTAATTTTTAGACTTTGAACTTGAATTTTTGACTTAATTATATTGCAGATGACAAAACTGGTAATAGTGATCTTTTTGGTGGGCGTTTCCGCTATTAATTCAGCCACAATCGATGTATCTGGAAATCCATTTCTGAGAAATGCCAGAATAAAATTATTGCCAGGTGTGAATGTCCAGGAATCTGAGGCAAATATTTTAACTCCCAGGTAAGTTACTTATTTTGATTCTAATTTATTTTTGTTATTATTTACAAAAAAAGAACAATTATTTTAAGGAACAATTTTTTAAAAAATGTATTTTTTATAATATAATAGCATGAAGAGTACGAAAGTTAATAGAAAAAGTATCTGATAAAGTGATAAGAATATATGCAGAGTTGATATAAAAAAATAACAATTTTAAAATTTCCCGACTTTCCCTAATTTTTCTCTAGACAATTTCTCATTTTTCCTGACCGTTCTAAGTATTTCTTGCAGGTATAAAAACAATTTTGAATCATAAAGATAAGTAATGTAATGCAAAAAAATATTTATTTCTAAGTTTAGAAAAAAATAAAAATAGATATATTTTCAACCAAATAGTTGATTTTTTTAACCAAAAACATTAATTTTTATCAAAGATGATTAATTCTCTAACAAAAAAACGAATTTTCAAACAAATACATGGATTTTCCCCTAGAAAAGATTAAATTTTAATTTAAAAAATTATTTTTTGATACCCGAAAAAGTATTTTAAGTCAACTAGTTTAGTTTTCAACCAATTTAATACATTTCCAAACAAAAATATTAAGTATATCTTCAAAAAGAGAGGAATTTTTAACATAGTAAATACATGAATTTTCAGTCTAATTTTTTCATTTTTTTGCGTTTTCAATTCAAAAAGATAAGCGTTAAATCAAAAATGAAATAATATAATTTTTTGTTAAAAATATTATTTTTCAGCAAAAAATGAATTTTTAACATAATCATTTAATTTTCAATTAAGGAGATGCATCGTCAATCAAAATAAAATAATTTTTGAACAAATAGTGAAATCATAAAAAATGAGGAATTTTTCCATTTTTTTGCGTTTTCAACTAAAAAATATGAATTTTAAAACAAAATTGAATAGTTAAATTTCAGTAAAAAAGTTAGTGTGTGGTTAAATAAAAGGAATTTTTGACAAAAAATTTATTTTCAACCAAACAATTTTCTACAAAACAGTTGTATTTAAAAAAAAGTTATTTTTCAACTACATAGTTGCATTTTTATTTTAAAACGATAAATTTTAAACCACAAACCACAAATAATTAAGGTCCTAGTTAAAATAAGTAATAAAAAAATATATATAAATTTTAAACATGATATTTCAATTTTCAACCTAAATGATAAATTATTAAACAAAACAATTTATTCTTCGCAAAAAGTATGAAAGTTGATATTTCAAATAAAAAATATTATAATTTTTTATCAAAAATCAGTTTAGGTTCAGGAAAAAGTAAGGAATTTAAACCAACTAGTTGAATCGCTCGCAAGTTTGAGCGCGCCTAGGGCAAGCGACAGTGGGTTACTGCGCTTCGCGCTCGATAATATATTTTTGTTATTGTGAAGTCTCTTTTGTTAAAGCTCCTTCGGCTTTAACGAATACATTCTCATTACGCATTTCTTGTTTCGCGCTCGATTTTGTCCAAAATGTTAACGTTTCTACGCTATTTTCATTACTATTATATTAAATGTATATTATATTTATTGCTCCAAGTTTGTTATAAAACATTTTATTGGAGCTTGTGCCTTTTTCCATAAATTTAATTTTTTTTATTTTATTTTTGACGATTCAAATTAAAAATACGTATCCGAACGTAAAGTGGTTTGAAGAAAATTTGTAGATATAATTTACGTAAAAAATTGCATTAGTTAAATATTTATTTTAACTTTGCGTCGTTTTTCCAAAAAGCTATTTTTGTTTGTTTTAAATGTATTCTTATAACAAAAGTTTATTACAAATTTGCAGATACTTTTTAAAGATACAATTTTTTTTTCATTCATTTTTTTCGTTCTTGCATCGTTGCTCCTAAAATTTTATGTTTTCATTGTCAATGATGTTTTTCACGATTAAAACAAGCAATGCGCATTCTATAAAAAATGATATAAAATAAAATTGTAGATCGTTTTTGGGTGAATCGATTTTGCCTCTTTATTTTCGGTGCCGTTGAAATTTTCTATTTTTCAAAAAAATTTAAACCTTTTGTTATAATAATCTTGTATGGTTTTCAAAAAGTAGCGCCTTTCTCTCCTTTCCTTTTTTCATATTGCGCGTTATTTAGCTTAAAATTTTCCGTTTTTTTTTTCTCTTAAATTAGTAGTGTGGAATTTTCCAACCTTCTAAGTTTAAATATAAGTCATTGAACAAAAAATAGAATAATTAAATTTTTATTGGAAGTATAGTTTAATGCTCAGCTAAAGCAGAATAATTTTCACACAAAAAAGATCAATATTATAAAAGAGTTAAATTTTCGTACAAAAAAGATTTTTTACTCAATTAAAATTTTTTAGAAAGAAGTTATTTGCCAACAAAATATTTGAATTTTCAGCTTAAATATCTAAAATTGCAAGAAATACTGCAATATTTTTTTCATGTCAACAAGACAATTTAATAAAAACATGTATTTTTAAACAGTTAATATGATTTTTTAACAAAAACATAATTAAATTTTTAAACAAGTGAAATATATTATTACCGAAAATTATAAACCATCAACCAAAAAAATTAATTCGTAATAAAATTGTGATATTTTTCACCAAAAATTTCAATTTTTTACTCAAAAATAACATTTTTAACCTAAATAAAAAAATTTTAATTCAAAAGATACATTTTAAGTTAAAAAATTATTTTCAGACAAAAAATAATAATTTTTAGCAGAATAGTTGAATTTTTAATCAGAGAGAGGAATTTTCATCCAAGAAAATTAATTATCTACCAAAAAATGGAATCATTAAATTTCTAATTGAAAAAAAAATTTAGATAAATTTTCTAAAAAAAGGTTCGTATTCAACAAAACTTTTAAATTTCCCATTTAAATAAATACATTTTTAAGCAAAAATTCAAGAGCTTCTTTAGTTCTGAAATTTTTCTTATCAGATATAAATTTTGTTATCTGTTTGAAAATTTAATTTTCAATTAAAAATGGATATATTTTAGTAGAAATTGCATCATTCTTAGATAAGAATGCAATTTTTCTGCTGAATGTCAATAACTTTGTCAAAAAGTAACAAAACATTCTCTTTGGATGAAAATTCCACTGCTTTGTGGAAAATTCGTTTTTTTGTTGTTTAAAATTTAATTATTTCCTTCGAAAAATTACTGTTTAATTAAAGTTAATATTTTGTTATTCAAAAGTCAACTGAAATTTTTTCTACATGACAATTTAACTATTTCTTTAAAAATTCGTCCTTTTGTTTGAAACTGATATTTTTATAAGTCAAAACTAATTTGTATTTTTGATTAAAAAAATTATCTGTTTTAGTCAAAAATTAATTTTTTCTAAAATTTTGAAAATTTGTCCCTTCAATTAAACAGCGGTTGTATTTTATTATAATTTGCTTATATTCTTGATCCCTTTTCTTTGCAAATTCAACTGTTTCGTTTAAAAATCATCTTTTTGGGTTAAAAATTCAAGTATCTTCATAGAAAATTTACCTTTTAATTACAAAAAAATAATTTTTAGCAGAATAGTTGAATTTTTAATTAGAAAGAGGAATTTTCATCCAAGAAAATTAATTGTCTACCAAAAAATACAAATTTTCAACAAAACATATGAATATATAGCCACTTTTTTATGCTCAACTGAAAAAAAGAAATTTTAGACCAAAAATAGAATCATTAAATTTCTAATAGAAAAAAATTAATGTTAGGTATAAAATGAAGAAATTTTCTACAAAATATTTCAATATCCAGATAAATTTTCTAAAAAAGGTTATTATTTAACAAATCTTTTATATTTTCCACTTAAATATATACATTTTCAAGCGTAAATTCAATAGTTTCTTTATGCAAAAAGTTAAATTTTCTACAAACATTTCAACTCTTTAACTAAAAGCAATATTTTTCAAGAACAAAGTATTCAACATTTTGACAAAAATAAATCAACTTTTAACCAAAACTATGAACCTTTAAATCTTTTTTGAAAATTTATAATTTTATATTAAAAAATGCCACTTTTATGATGAAAACTAAAACTACGTCTTCAATCAAAAAGTGATTCATAACAAATTTGTAGCTCTTTCTCGGGCAAATAAATTTTTTTAAATCATTTTTTTTTGTAACTTCTGTCGTTTTTCTATAAATTTTTATTTATTTTTTTCAATGTTATTTTTGACAAAAAAAGTACGCATACTATCAAGAAGTGATTAATAACGAATTTGTAGATCTTTTTTGGTGTTTAAATTTTTGTTACTCTATCTTTTTTCGTATCCTGCATAGTTTTACCAAAAAAATGAATTTTTGATTTTTCATTATTTTTAAAATTTGAGTTTTCGATTTTTGAAGACAATCCAAAAAGTTGTTATGATAATCTTGAAGGACTATCAAAAAGCAATGTTTTTCTCCTTGCGACTTTTTTCATATCGTGCGTTTTTTGGCTTCAAATTTTGATTTTCAATTGATTAAAAATTTTTTGAAAAACCTATAACTCTGAGAATATTTTTTTATGGAAAAAAGTCATCAGGATAAATTTTTTGTCTTTTACAATACTATAAATATCCGTACACAAAAATTTCAAATTCGGCAAAAAGTGGTCTCAAAAATTTTCAAAATGCGCTCATCTTTTGAATTTTTATCGAAAATAACTGGTTAACGAACTCGTCTTTTCTTTTAGGACCTAAAAAAAGTGTGCCAAAGATATATTTGATCCGATCATTTTTCCGAGAGTTATCGTGTTTACGGACGGACGGACAGACAGTCATACAGATAGACGTCATCGTGAAAACTTGATTTTCGGATTTAGGGGGCCTCGAAACGTAGAGATCAGTTAAAAAAATTTGCTGTGAAATTTCCGACAATTCTAATACTTTCTCAATCATAAATTACGTGAATGTTAAAAGATGACTTTTTTATGAAACATTTAGCTTTTCCTCAAAAGAATACAATATTCAAACAAAATAAATCAATTTTTGAATAAAACAGATCAATTTTTAAACAAAAATGGACTAGGTTTTTCTGCCAGAAACACAATTTTGCTACAAAATAGTTGCATTTTTAAAGCGAAAATAAGATTTTTAATTTTTTTATAATATTAAAATTTGCAAGCAAAGAAAATAAATTTTTAATATAAATTAAAAATTTTTAACCAAGTAGTGAAATCATATATTCAAAAGGACTAATTTTTAATAAAATACTGAAATTCTTATCTAAGCGAGATAAATTCGCCACCAAAAATTAAAACAGTTAAATTTTAACAGAAATAATGAATTTTCAACTAAATTAGATAAATTTGCATCTTTACGAAGAATATATTATATTATATTATAGTCAAGTAGTAGCGGTTTTAGAAAGAAAACACGAAATTTCGATGACAGCCGATAATGTTTAAATTATAAAAGAGAACTTTTCTGCAAAGTTGAACTTTCTGCCGAAATAATTTAATTTTTAACCCAAAAAAGACGGTATTTAAACAAACCTGATTAATTTTTTACTAAAAAAGATAAAATTTTAAACAAACATAGAAGAGCTTTTGTATGCTAAAAAGACAAAACTTCCACAAAACAGTTGCATTTTTAAACCTAGCCTGTAGTAAAAAAGTTTCTCAATTTTTTCCCTTTTTTTTTAAAGACACAATTAATTTGTGCATAGCCAACCTTAACCTTAATTTTGAATCAGTCAAAAGTGACTAATCCGCAGTCCATTTTGAATGATTAAAAAATGAGAATTCAGTGGTTGACTAATCAGTAAAAGTTAATTTTCAAATGAGTCGATTTACCTAATTGATGAAATGCATAATTATTATGAAAAACCCAAATAGTTATTTTCACTGCAAAACTCAGTCATTTGTAATCAACTGAACAATATTTGTTAATGATTTACTCAATAATTTGTTAATCTCTGATCAGCAGTTTTAAGTAATTAAATCAGTCAATTAAAACTGTAAACTTCACTGATTGAATAATTCATTTAACTGATCCGATCAGTAGCTTTCACTGTTAACTTCTATTGACTAGAAATCCGTCATTTCAAATTACTGATTGATTCATTCAGCAATATTGATTGATTTTTTTGTTAAAATAGCTGTTTTTTCAGTAACAATTACTGAGTTTATTCGGTAAAAAATTAAAACTTTTTTTTTGATAAAAGTTCATTCTTTTTAATGGAAAAGTCTACTAATTCGACTTGGCTGAAAGTTGAACTTATTTGTTAAACCTTAATTTTATTAGCTGAAGATATAACTATATTTTAGAAGTCATTTTTTTAACAAAAATAATCTTCTTGATTGAAAACTTAACTGTTTAGTTGAATTTGGAACTTATTTCAAAAAAATTAATTTTATTGTTTAAAGATCCGTCATTCCATTTTTAGTTTATAAATTCAACTATTTGGTTAAAAATTAATTTGTTTTAGTTATAGATTTAAATATTTTATAAAAAATTTGTATTTTTCTTTTAAAAATGGAAAAATTTGGTAGAAAATTCTGTTTTGTAAAAAAAATGTTTTTTATTGGAAAATTCTATTATTTTCGCAAAAAATTCTACTTGTAGGTTGACAATAAACTTTTTGGTTTGAAATTCATATTTTCGGGTTAAAAATGTATCTTCAAATATTGCATTGATTGTTAAAATTCATACATTACTTAAACCTTCATAATTTCAGTTAAAAATTCAATTTTATTATAAAATTTGTTTAATTATTGGCAGTTTCTAGTCATCCCGAAAAATTAGGGCAGTTTGAGAAGGAAATGGACTAGTCGTCCGGAATTTTGAGATGACGAGACACTTTGTTAATTTTTTTCTTAAAAATTCAGCTTTTTTGTTTAAATTTTATTTGTGTTAATTAAAACTGTACTGCTTTACTCAATATTTAAATTTTCCGACAAAAAATTCTTCCTTTTGATTTGACAATTCAACTGAATTTTAATTTTTTTAATTTCCCTATTTGATTAAATATTATCTTTCTTGCTTATAATTCAACTAATTTCTTTAAATAATAATTTGTTTGGTGAAAAATTATTTGTTTTTACTGCGAATTTAATTATTTATTTTTTGGGTAAAAAGAGTCGTTTTTAAATTTAAATTTATTACGTTGATAGTTCAATTTTTTGTTTGAAAATTCGTCTTTATGATTCGAAAATTCTATTCATTCAATAAAAGATTCATCTATTAGGTTCAAAATAAACCTTCGGGTCAAAAATTTATATTTTCGTGTTAAACTTTTTTCTTTATATTGCATATTTTGATGAAAATTAGTTTATTTGTTAAAGGTTTATCATTTTATTTAAAAATTCTACATTTTTATAGAAAATTTAATTTGATTCCTAAACATTTGACTTTTTTGTTTAAAATTTCTATTGTTTAATTTTAAATGCGACTGTTTGGTTGGTAATTATTTTTTTTAATCGAAATTAAATTATTAGGTCAAAAATTTTATTCTTGCAGGTCAAAAATTCAACCATGTGTTTAAAAATTTAACTATTTAGTAAAAAATCTCATTATTTTGATAAATAACCAACTCTTTTGTTTAAAAGTAATCTTTTCTGTTTCGAAATTCAACTTCTTTGTTAAAAATTCGACTTTATTTATTTAAAAGAAAATTTTGCAAATAAAAATTTAATTGTTATCTTTTTGGTTGATAATTCAACTACTTTGTTAGTAAGTCATATTTTTTTCGAAAATTCAACATTTTTGGTAAATATTCGTATTTTTGGCTTGAAAATTCGACTATTTAGTTTAAAATGCAACTATTTGTGGTTAAAGTAATTTTTTTTTTGAAAATTCGACCAATTGAGCAAAACTTCCTAAGAATATCTTCTCTTCCCTTTTTTTTATCAAAAAATTTCAAAAAAACTTTTGATATTGCAACAGCTGTTGCTACTCAATAATGATAAAAAATTTTGAATTAAAAAATAAATTTTTTTCTCAATGTAGCATTTTTTGAAAATGGCCCAAAAACATTTATTTTTATTGAGTCCTATGCCACACATTTTTAAAGGAGTTTAATATATCGAACCTAAATTTTCTTTAGCTCGAATTAAAGAAACATAATGTTATTTTCTTTTTCAAAGAAAAAATTTTTCGTGATGTTTCAACCGTTCAATAAGGGTCAATTTTACGTTTTTTTAACTTTAAAAATCATTTTAAAAAATTTTGTTTGAAAAAAGAAAATAACAGCATTTTTCTTTGATTCAAGCTGACGAAATTTCAGGTTCGATATATTCAACTCCTTTTAAAATGTGTGCATAGGACTCAATCCAAAAAATATGTTTTTTGGGTTTAAAAAAAATTCTAAATCGAAAAAAAAACTTTTTAAATTTATAATTTGTTACTATTTTTAGTAGGAAAAACTGTACATAGAAAAATTCGCTAAAATTTTCGAAGCAATAGAGAAGTTTTTGGGGATTGTGAAAAATTTAAATTTTTAAATCAAAAAAGGGAACAGAAGGTATTAATCCATTTTAATTTTTTTTTCATTTTACGGATGCCAACCCACAAATTTGTTTCGTTAAGCTCAAATGATTCGACTAATTTGATCATTTTCACTCCACCCTATTGTACACTACTGTCGGAAATTATGAGATCGATTGACGCAAGCACTAATAAAAATCACTGCCGGCTTTGAACCACGATAACTCAGCGAAAAAAAATGATAGGACATTTTGTAAAAAACAGTTTGAGAGCCTATGAAATTACACGTTTAGCAATGTCAGACAGATTTTTTTTATTTGCTGAAGAAAATACAGCACGTGATAAGTTTAAAAAAAATTCTAGAATTTCTAAAATTTTGTTCCTCGACTTCCACTTTTAGCATGACCGAGGAAAATTGTGACGAAAATCTGAAAATCATACGACATAGAGCCTGAAATTTTATCTTTAATTTAAGCTAAATAAACTTAAAAAATCTTTATCGGTTCCCGAGATACGATTAAAAATGTTCAATCGTATCTAAGTTGAGTTTAAGTCGGCGATCACGATTCTCGGCCGGTCTGCTGCTCGCCTCCTTCGTTGAGGCAGGACCGAATAGGCCACGCAGACAGATGGTGCTAAATTGGGGCTCTCTTATACTTTTTATTCTGCTTATCATTAATTTTTATTTCAAATTATTGTAAATTTTTAAGAGTATTTACTGTTTTTTAAAAATTATTTACAATTATTTCAACTCAGAATTATCCCCATATTGAAAGAGAAAAATTATTATCATTTTTTTATATCTTAAAAATTTTCTCAACTAGAATATTAATAAAAATGTAGATAAATTGTTACGAAAGCAAACCATTTATCAAACGAATAAAAATATATAATATAAAATATATAATAAAAAAAACTGTTTATAATTTTTTTGTTCTTTAATATGGAGATAATTCTAAATATTTAAAAGAAAATCAATGAATGATTTAAAAAATTTACAATAATTTGAAATAAAAATTACTGATGAGCAGAATCAAAAGTATAAGAGAGAACCAATCAAGCACCACCTCTATGCGTGGCCTATTCGGTCCTGCATCAACGAAGGAGGCGAGCAGTAGACCGGCCGAGAACCGCGATCGTCGACTAAAATTTAACTCAGATACGATTGAACATTTTTATTTGTATCTCGGGAACCAATAAAGCTTTTTTAAGTTTCATGGGCTTAAATTAAAGATAAAATTTTAGGCTCTATGTCGTATAATTTTCATATTTTGCAACATTTTTCCTAGGTCATGCTATAAGTTGAAATCGAGGTACAAAATTTTAGAAAATCTAGAATTTTGTTGAAAACTTATCACGTGGTGTATTTTGTTCAGCAGATCAAAAAAAAATCTGTTTGACATTAATAGACGTGGAATTTCATAGGCTTTCTGTTTTTTTTTTTAAATGCCCTATCATTTTTATTCGCAGATTTATCGTGGTTCAAAGCCAGCAGTGATTTTTAATAGTGCTGACGGTAGTGTATATGCTACTGTTGGTTTAAAAAACAATGTTTTTTCTTTCTTGATTAAAAATTTTATCCTCACATTTGAGAGTTAACTGTTTTCTAAAATATTCTTCTCTATTGGTAAAAATTCAATATTTTTGTTGTTTCAAATTTAGCTATTTTTTTGAAAATGCAATATATTAAGGCTTGGGATCTTAAAAATTGATATTGAAAATAGGAAACTTTATTCCCCTATTTTCTGTCTGTGAAGCCTGTTTAACTGTTTAAAAAGTACATATTTTTTTAATAAAAAATTCATATAAAAAGTTGGAGAAGGATTAATTTATAAATTATAATGATAATTGTAATACTGAAATGATTTTTTTGCAATGATAAAAAATTGTTTTTGTTTCAGAATTACCAACAACGTGAAAGATGATGACTTAAATACAGAAAATCTTGGTGGATACAGGCCACATTTTCCACCGTACTTTCCCCTGAATAATCCATTTCCCAGCAACAAAATTTATTTCGATCAAGAATATTACACTCGAGGAACTGATGAACTCAATTTCCCCAGCAACGCAAATCTAGATCGAGATAATTTTGCACGGTCTCGGCATGTGGAGAATTTGCAACCAATTGCTGTGCAACAAAATCCCCCTACTCTTAGTACCACAACTAATAATAATAATAATAATAATAATTTAAGAACGTTTCAACTAACTAGTTCTTCCAACAACAATGTTCGGACCTTCGATATTTCCCCCAAAAATGTTGGTTTACTGCCTATTTTTAAAAGTTGGTCATCTGATTTCAATATCAAAAGCGATCATGAAGTATCTTTTATAACGTACCAATAATTTCCTTATTGTGATTGTATTATAATAGGATAGTAAAAAATTAACACAGAAAAAACTGGGTCTTCGGTAATGTTGCAGTTCAAATTAAAGTTGCCTTTCTTTAGAAACGGGATTCCAGTGAATTTCTTTTTAAGGGTTTCTTGGTAGTTCATTGATAGCCGATAGATGCCGATATGAAAACTGATCTACAGTCGGTAAAAATTTTCAACATAACCTTAAAAACGGTGTATTTCCATGTCCATTATCTTTCTTTCGATGGTGACTAATCTTTACAATTTTAGTGTCTTTACTTAATTTTTCCTAGTGCAGTTTCATTAAATATCTATTATAACGAGAAATTTGCATGATTATCTTGTAAAATTTTCAAAGTGAGACGAGGAAGAAAAAAATCCTGTACAAACAGTCTCTATTAGAACGCATATTAAGGGTTCCTTTAGAACAATTTGTGATTTTGGGTTCCTTTTTATCAAGAAAGGTTCCCTTTTTCCACCTACCTTGGAACGGAAACTCGATTGTAATAGAAACCCTAGTTTTCTGTGTAATTATTGTACATAAAACTTAATTATTAAGATGTTATTTTAAAAAATTATAAACAGAAATGGAAATAAAGTACATTTTTGTTAAATTGTTTGATAGATTCTTGTTTGGCATCATATATGTAAATAATTTAACTTAGAATTTTTGCAGTGACTGGTACTGGGATGGTATCCAATTTATTTACAAGAGCATTTAGTTTATCTTCTCCAATCTGGAACGTTAAATTTTTTTAGTTATGCTAATGTTAGATTTTTACAAATTGTTTTACTGTAATTTTTATTTAAAACCTGAAATAATTTGTTTTGATTAAAAATTTGACATTTGTACAATTCCTAATACAATTAATTTTTCTTTTTCTTTTTACAAGTTTTAGTTATAAAATAAAATTAACTTTCAAGAAGCTGCGTTCTTGCAGTCAACAAACAGGGTTAAAAAAATTTTCTATTAATTTTTCCTCATATAATAAATTAATAAAAGGCCAAGGTCTTACTATTTTAATGGTAGCCTAATTTAGCGACAAAATGTTTTGTATTTTAGAGAAAATAAGCCGACACATATATTGTGGAAAATGTTATTATCAACTATTATTTTGAATCTTGAAATTTATTTTCCAAATTAACAAATTTTGTCTTGCAAATTCTATAGTTTTTTTTTTACATAATTCAAATATTCTAATTTTCTTCCCGGATTTGGTGAGGTTTACAGTCCACTTTTGCAGTACGTCGAAAAATTTTAAAAGCCCTCAAAATGATGAAAGTAGCGACAATTTGTTTTAAAATATTTTTACAAATTTTGACAAAAAACCTACTATTGTGTTTCTACTATTTTCTTTAATATAGGCTTTTGAAAGTAGCAAAGACATCCTGTAAGTTTGTTTTCATAAATGATAAAAGAGATAAGTTTTTACATCCAAAGAAGTTCTATACCAAAAATTATAAATTTAAAAAAATAAAAAAGTTCAATCAAATATTTTGTCGAATGATCAAAAATTTGTTTTATTTAACCTAGAGTTTCATGCGTATCAAAATATTGCTGATTTTGATATTGTGGATTTTCAAGTTAATAACACAGCCACACAAAAAAAAAATATTTTTCCGTGTCTGGAGGTCAGGCCATGTTAACTATATGTTTTTGTGGTCGCTGAATCCGATTCCGAGGTCTAAAAACACATAGCACGTCAGGGTTCTGAAACCTCAAAAACCTCATAAAACTTTGTTTCCCGAGTCCGGGGGTCAGACCATGTTTACCATGTTTTTCGGCTTGCTGAATCCGAATTCGTAGACTAAAAAACTCCAGCACATTAGGATTTTTACTTTCAAAGAAACTCGCGAAATTTATTGTAGATGTATACAATTCATTTATCTTCTTCTTTATTCATAATGTGTTTCCTAAGGGTTTACATGAATTCCATTCCTTACAATATTTCCGCTTCTAATCTAGGCGACTTCCGTTTCCTTATTCTTCCACTTTTTTTTTGTCCTCCAATTTACCATTTCTTCACATGCATTCTTTCATTCACTCTCATTCGCTCCCCTAGCACCCTCCAACTTCTTCATACATTCTTCTCCTAATTCATCCTCCCCTAGAATCTTAACCACATTCTCTTGCCAGCTTCCTTTATCCTCCATTACTCTTATACATCCTTTCCATACGTGCTCCCATGTATCCTCCTCCCATTCACATATTCTACACTTTCTGTTCTCCTCCTTTTCCTAATACTCCCTCCCTTACCTCGTTTCCCAATCTAAATCTTGCTGGTCCACCTTCTCTCTCCTCATCACTTCTCTAAATACTTTTGTAAACCTTCCTTTTTTATCATCGTATACCATTTATTGTATTTTGATTCCTCAATCATCCCCCACCTTTCTATTAATTGTCTTTCCCTGTCCTTTTTCCAATTCTTCATAGTTTACTCTAGTCCCGTCTTCCATGTCTCTAGCATTCAAGAACTTTCTACTTTTTTCTTCCCTTCTCCGATAGGAGAAGGCGATAGAATTAATTCTATCGCCCTCCCTCTCCTCTCTTCTACTTCCATAAAACACTTTCTCGCCAACCCCCTCCCTTTCCTTCCGTCAGCTTTGTCTCAAAGGGCTAAAATTATATAATAAACATGGTCTGACTTCCGGACACGAAAACAAATTTTTATCAGGTTTTTGGAGGTTATGTC
>JAAAKG020152406.1:0-31128 GCA_010014905.2 Druon quercuslanigerum
ATATATATATATATATATATATATATATATATATATATATACTTTAGAAAAATGTATAAAAAAATCGATTTTCCAAAAGTTTCAAAATGGGGTGTACCCTTGACACCCTAACACAAGTTAGGAAACCATCCCTTACTTGGGATAGCTTTTGGGAGTTGATGAATATTATGTTTGGGTTATGTATGTAACTTTATGTATTTTAAAGGGGATTGGTGGGATTATTCTCAATGGATAAGAAAAAATTAATAGGTTCGCATTTAAGAAAAAATATTTTAACTTTAAATTATACACCGCCGAAATCAGTAAAAAAACTGAATTTAAAAATAAATACCTAAATTTTCAATTAGAAAAGATACATTTTCAGCAAAAAATGGAATAATTAATTTTTGGTTTAAGAAAATTACTGATAAACTAAAACACTTTTCCAACTAAAGTAATAAATACCCAAACAAGAAAAATAATTTATAACAAAGCAGTATACCTTACAACTAAGTAATTGACTTTACAACCAAGAAAGCATAAATCGCAACCAAAAATGAAATAGATGATACACCGATAAGTTTTAAACCAAACAGTTGAATTTTGAACTACAAATGATGACATTTATTGCAGCGTAAAATCATTTTTCTAATCAAATACAATGAGCCTGAGAGATAGGGGCCCTAGAGTTTGTTCTTCCGACAATACACGTGGCGCACTGGGAATGGAAAAGAGGAGCGGGGGGGGGGGGAGGGGTTTAGTTATAGCTGTTGCGCAAGGTATGCAGTGGTCACCGAAGAGTGAGCAAAAAAAAAGCGAGGTGGGTTCTAGAGCATTTGTTCCCACCCACCGTTCGCCCTAAAAATGGCACAATAGAAGGGTTTCTCTGTAGTTAAAAACTATACAATGAAAACTCCAACGGCAATTACAACCACATGCAAGAATCATGATATACCAATTAGTAAAATAATGTTTAATAGAGAAGGAGAATTACAAAGCGAAAGGGCAAGCAAGGTGAGAAGGAAGAGATAGTTTAGAAGGAATGGTCAGGCAGAGAAGGGAGTCAAGAGAACGCATAAGAGGGGACAAGAGGTTCAGTTAGTTCTGAAAGAGACGGGTAACAAAACTGAGTTACAGCAGAGGTATAACAGGATAATGCAGCCAAAATATAATGTTAAATATAAGTCGTTAAGAGTAGAAGGGAGGGTAAAGTATTTAAGAGAATAAAAAGGAAAAGGAAAACCAAAAAGTAATTGCGAGAGCTAGATGTGGAAACATAGTAAAGTGAAACAGATACTGGTTGCATTAGGTGAAGAGAGTATGCAAGATTTGCAACATAGGAAAAGCCAGACAGCATCATTCGATGGAAAGTTGTGTGAAAGTCGAGGGGATGGAAATGTTAGTCGGATGTCTGACACATGAGAATGGAGGGAAAGAGGTGGTCGGATGTGGGAAGTATATGAAGAGAAAGAAGAAGAGAAAACAGAAGAGGGTGGAGGAGAAGTGGCAATAGGGAACGTATTGTACATGATGTTCGTGAGGCAAGAAGAGTTGTAAGAGAAGGAGGACGGATCCCCGAGATCGGTTCTATTTCTCAGGCTGGTTGAGTAGTGTGATTGGAGTCAGGAGTATACGCAAGCGAGGCCAGAAATTGTGTACAAAACATAGGTAAGTTTCGGGCAGAAATTTGAAAACACAGAAGTGCATAGAGGCAAGCCAGGTAGGGGACGGATTTTTGTAATCGGTACCCTTTCTCAAAAATGAATTAATGACCATAAAAGGTTAAGGGCGGGTGGATAAGCGAAGGAAAAATCACGTAAAAAGAGAGAGAGAGAGAGAAGGGTAAGTGTTCATTTTCTGAGACTGAATTGAATGTAGGAGACTTAGAGATGGGTGTTATAGAATGTAAGATTGAAAAAATGTAGATACTATATTAAATATTTAAATTTAAGGAGAAGTTGAAGGATAAGTAGGTTAAGAAAAATCTAAAAACAAAAAAGTGTATATGAAACATGTATTCAATTCTGTTCATGTTGCAGAATTGAGTTCACAGTTTGACTGTCTGCCTAATGGAAACCCTATTCCTGGTGTCCATCGTTACGAACCTTCTACTTCTTCGCCCGCCAGGTCTCATTCTTCTCTTAGGTCTCCACCACGTTCCGAGTCACCTCTTCGTACGAGATCGAGGTCCCCTTCTCTTAGGAAAACTTTTGCAAATATACTTGGATATCAGTTTGAAGAACTTGAATTTATTCGACTTAGTCCCTACAAAAAGCCGAATCGGGTATATCAACTTGGAATATACGTTTTTCCTCGTGATAAAGCAATTGGCTTGAAAAGCAATAAAAATACCATCTGTCCCATGCCAATAGAAGAACAAATTGTATTATCAACGCCCAATGGTGACGTCTGTGCAATAGTGCAAAAAACAATAAGCAGGCACACGATTTCTCGTGCATTATATAATACTCTTTATTCGCCTTTTCAACGGGCAAAAATAAACATGGCGAGCGGTGTGGTTCAAGTGCTAAACGCAGAAGAAATAGCGGAATGCCCAGTAGGCTACCCAATCTCAAAAAATTTTAAAGCATTTCATATTTAAACCGCTGTCGGCGCAAAAATCAGACCTATAAGAATAAAAATTATATTATTGTTGATGTTATTTCAAACTTAAATAAAAATAATGTGCAATACTACTCCTACATATTTGCATTGGAATTGTGATATTGAAGATCAAACCATCGAAGATTGCGAATCAGTGGTTGTGAATTATATTTTGTACAATCTCCCTTGAATTTCAGGACCAAATTCTTTGTAAATGAATTTTTTGAGATGAAATTTTTAATTTTTAATAACAATTTTCAAGATTTAAACGAAAAATATGCGTCTGCTTAAATAAATAGTGATTATGTTTAAAAACGATTTTTGATGTACAAGATCAGAACCGTTAGTCAAAAATATCTTCTTAACTAGCTTGTACTTTCTTGTTATGCTTTAAAACAAAGTGCTAAGGCTTTTTCCGATGTGATTAAATAAAATTCTTTGAAAATAAAAAAAACAATAATTTTCACACACTTTTTGCAAATCGATTTCTTTTATTCTCACTTCTTACCAACTTTTGAAAATGGTTGGATTCCAATAAATATTGGCTTGTATTTTCAGGGACAACATTCTTTAAAGCTCTACTGTTTACAAGTAGATATCCTTTACAAAATTAGAAAAGACATTTATTAAAAGATTAATTTGCAAACTAGACTTGCAAACTAGTCTGCGAAATACTGAAGGATTGCTTCTAAGGACGATCATGACGACTGCCTTCACATGGGTCCCTGTATATCCAAAAGTATTTATGATTGCATTTTCTTGCTAAGGACCTTATTAAGAAAGAAAAACACGCTAGTTCCTCTTTTAACATTATTATCAAGACCTAAATTGCGAAAAACGCCCAATGTACTCAAATAAACGATATTAACATCTATCGAGCCGCTATGTAGTGCAATAGTTGAACAACTTCAATGCAAGAGAGGTATCGAGGTACCTGGAGGTGTATCCCGAAATAGTGAGATATATGAAAGAGGTTATTCTCTTGTGGCCCCTATCTATTAAGCTCCGAGGCAAATATAATCCGAGGCTCTGAATACCTATGCGGCCCGTCTAACAGGAGAGAAATTAAAGTCAGCCAACATACATGGACCATTTGCCTCTTTAAAAGAAGAGCCTAACATCCTTGTTGCAGTGGTAAATAAGTACTCAACAGCGATGAGCATGAGTTTGGGACAGAAAAAGGGTCCCTGCGTACACCTACACAATAAAAGAGTATAAACTACAGCAACGTGTACTTATCACGACGTTTAATTCATAAGTGGAAATAAAATTGTATACCTTGTTAATGGAGAAAATTGAGGAGTATAAATTATTTGGAACGAATAACATCCAGGCGACCAGTATTCTGGCCGTTCCTATACTGCTTTAAACGTTTGGTGGCGTGGAATGAAAAGTCGAAAAGTAAAACAGTTTACTCGATATAAAGGATTTAATAGTTTGTTCAGCTTGGAATGCCATCATCGAAGAATGGTTCGAACTACAGCGTGCGCAGTTCTAAATAGGACAGTCTTTTTTTTTTTTTGCAGCGCCCTATAGCGTAGAACAGCTTGGTCTCCCATTTGATTCCAGCAAAACTACGCATGTACCATCAGGGTATAATTTAACGGGCAGCTGTGACCAAAAGGGCAGTACTAAAAAAAATGGTCAGTTCTAAAACTTGATTATGGGCAGTGCAAAAATACATTTCAAAAGTTGATAGAGGGAGAAAAGAGAGAAAAATTGGCACACAGGAAGACGCCACCTGCTATCGAAGCGCAGTCACAACGATGTTGCTCAAATTTAAACGATATTTTATTTGTTCTAACGATGTACTACAAACACTACCATGCACAGAAAAATCGGATTTTTAAATCCTTTTTTTTTTGTTTTTGTCTTTTTTTTTGTTTTCGTATAATAGGGATTTGGTTAGTTCTAAATGAGGCTTAGATTATACCCTGTGTACCATCATCACTAACACATTTGGTTATCAGCAGTCGTTTGGAGGCAGCAGATAAATCGCTTCTACTAAGAGAACATTCTAACAAGCCCATTCAGGGCAAATTCTACTGCATTGTACGTAAACAAGAGCTTTCGATGGGTCTGTCCTACATGTTTCTAAAATGTACCGAATTGGGATCCGAGACTGAGGAATTTATTTTTTCCTGTGAAGACGGCGTTATAGGCATCTTAATTTACTGGGAGTTCAAAACGAATGTACCAGTAGGCAAGATCCAAAAACACTTGCAAATGTTCTCAGCGGATGGTATGCTATCCATGACCCGAGCACATATTTAAACGTATAATTTACCGCTTTTTCGATTGCCGATATCAAAAATAGGGCTTCTCACTTAAAACACAAAGTTGATCTTAAAATTCACATTAAATTCAACTTCAAGTTAAAATTGAAAGTCACTTTTCGATTTTTCGTCTAAAGTTACTTCAAGAATGACCTCCATCTGAGGAAATACAGAACCTTTCAGTTAACTAAAGTTAGGTCTTGCTGAAGTTTGAATGTCCTTCAGCAGACCTGCAAGTTCAAATCTGACCTATGACCTAGGTGCACATTTCAATGTAAAATTTATCGCTCTTTCGATTGCCGCTGACAAAAATAGGGTTTCCCATTTAAAACACAAAGTTTACTTTGAAATGGCCTTAAAGGTAAAATTCAAAGTCAAATTAAAGGTCACTATTTGATTTCTCCTTGAAAGTTACTTCAAAAATGACCTTCACCCACTTGAATAATATTTTATCAAAACTATTATGAAGGTGTTGTCAGACTTTTTGGATACCATGTATATACATGAAATTATGAACTTGTTCGATTCTCTGAATACTTTCGACCATTTTTCACATTATTTTTTCAACCTCTTTCTTTAAACACTATACCTTGTGTTTTATTTGCGTTAATTTTGAGGCCCATGTTTTCCATTCTTGTATTCAGTTTTCTTAACATTATTTTTAAATTCTCGAAATTACATTATTATTCATAGTTTCTTTCTAAAAAAAAATATCCTTAGGAGTTTCTTCGATAACGAAAATTGAAGTTCGACAACGATGCCACGTGAAAACCAGCTCTTCTTTAAATGTAAATAATTACATAAATTGAAATCAGTTTAAATCAGTTTATAACCAAATTTTTTTGACTTAACCTTACTCTTATCAAATGTAAATATCTTAGAAGGACAAACGCGACGCGTTCAATCTAAAATATTAAGACTATTTTAAAGACTATATGACCTAGTGTAGCATTAGAATCTTGGTTAGTCATATTTATGCACAAATTATTTATTAACAGATTATTCAATATTTCGTTTGATTAGAAAAGATGAAGATTGTATGTGCTCTGTTCGTGTCCTTGGCTGCCATCCTCCATTCTGTTGGTGAATATAACAATATAATATGTATCTTAAATTGGTAAATATCTATTATAATAAGTTATAAAGAAAGTATAGTCAATAGCGTTATTTTTAATTAGTTAATTTTACCCCGGGTCAATTAAGTGTAGATGAGACTTTATAATGATAATGTTTTTCTAAATTTGGAAAGTTTCCAGAATAGATGGTCTTATCGGTGTTGCGATCTTATTCTTTTCACAAAAATGGATGCTGAATGTTAAACCTTATTGAACAATGTTTTTTTCAATTGACTTTTTTGTTCTTGTTAACAGTTTGAAAATTTAAAAGTAAATTGTTCTATGCGTGCAATTGATAAATGTTTGAAATGTATATATTGTAAAATAATAACTTAAAAAAATTATTAACTTATTGCTCGATTTTTTAAAACCTAGATTCTATTATAGAAAGTTGCTAGCGTGGATGCAATAAAATAATAGTTCGTTTATTAGGGTGGGGATTTCATTATTGAGTTATGCTTCTGTTGCTTTAAGTTTCGTTTATAATTTTGGTATTTAAACTATGAAAACCTAGAAGATCCTAATAACATTTAAAAGGTTAACATGAATCATTTATTGCAACTACTTGAGAGAAAAAAGACGCGAAAGTATTTAAGCAAAGAACCTGATCATTTCCTTTAATTTCTTTTCGACTAATAGTTTTATTAATAATAATTGCTCAATGGTTTACCACAATGTTACTGTTCAACGTATGATCTTTTGGTCTAACTAAAAAACACCAGACGATATTGCTAAGAGGAGTACATTGATATTCTTTGTTTTGAGATACGACTTTTCGTTTATTTCAAATTAATGTCACAAATTTGAATTCAATATGCATAGCTACATTTAAAGTTGTAAAAGTAGCCGTAGCTTATTTAATAAATCCTATCTCAGCAGCCTTCAAATAAAAACGCCTAAAAATTTTAGATAAAAAATAGTCCCACAAGTTGCCCCTAAATACGCTAGGGAGTGACTATTGGAGATTGCTTAACGTTATTTTGGAGGTCAGGTTATAACTTGATGTACTCAAGCTCTAAAGATCCAAGCTCCAAAGACAAGGGCTCTGAAGATACAAGTGCTCCAAAGCTACGAGCATTTGAGCCTAAAGCAGTGATCGGCATTTTTGTCCCTCTTCTCCTGCCCCACTTGAGATGCAGGCGCACGCAAGTGCGCGCTGCCTTTGATTCGACGTGCGCTACAACTTTCTTCTCCAATGAAAAAAATTCAAAGCCAAATTTTCTATTTTAATGTATACTTCCAAAATTCGAAATTTGTTCAAAACATTACTATGAGCTAAAGTCGTACATACACAAAAACTTATTAGCTGTTATAGAATCGAGAACCTCAATAACAATCTCATTTACAACTTATAACGTAGGATTGTCTATTAAAAAAATGTAATCCTTCTTTTCTTATTGCAGAATTAGGTTCACAGTTTAAGGATCTGCCTGATGGCACACATATTCCTGGCGTTCCTCGTGGCGAAAATAGTTCTTCCTCTTCTTTAGACAGACAATCTCCTAAAAAGTCTCTTCTTCCTTCCAGCCATCATCTTTCTACTGCGTCGCCTGCTCCTGCCGACCTATCTCATCGTGAGAGGTCCAGGTCTCCGCTCAGGAAAAAATTTCCTCGCCTACTTGGATTTATGCTTGAAGAACTTAGATTTATCCGACTTCGTCCTAAAAGAAATCCAGAGCGTATATTCAAACTTCGAAGATACGTGTTTCCTCTTGATCAGCCAATTCGATTGAGAAATAGAAATCATCATCTCAGCCCCATTCCAAACGAAGAACAAATTGTATTATCAACAGATAATGGTGACGTCTGTGCAATACTAGATAAAACAGCAACGAGCAACAAGGTTTTTCGTGGAATATATAAACTGGTTGGTTCAGCGTCAAAACGGGTGAAACTGAACATACATGGCGGCACGATTGAACTATTAACCCCAGAAGAAATCGCGGATTGTATAGTAGGCAACACACTATCTATCGCAAAGAATTTTGAAGTATATCGTGTATAAAACACAATTATTCGAATCTTCAATATAAAAAAGAGTGCAGGGATTTTGTATTCTCTTTAGTGTGAGGCCGCTGAGAAAAATAAAGTACACACTTTTTCCCTACATAATTAAATTATTATTTTTATTTCTGCATACCTTTTTTACATATGTGTCTATCAAAAAGTAGTGTAAACCAAATTTCCAGATCTTGCAACGATTAAAAATTTTTCTTCTTACCTTTTTTATCGCATCAGGTGTATTTTGGTTTTAGTGCCGAACTGGGATATCTTAGCAGCTACGCAACCGTAGCTGCACAGTACTCGCTTGGCGCCGTCTAAATAATAAAGTATTAATAGCCGTAAATTTATTGTAAAAAACTATACTAATTCTTTGCAGTTTCGAAGACTGAAAAAAGAGACCAGCTACTACAAAAATGCTCTTTTTTTGAAACTCATATTCAGTGCAGAATTGTTGTAAATTTATAACTAAAATTTTTTTCACAATATTTTTTTGAATTTTTCTGTGTCTAGATTCAATTGTAATAAGAAGGCAGCGTGTAGGTGATAAAACATTTTTAGAGTATTAGGTATTATGTAGTGAAAACTCTGGGTTTGGACACATTATTTATCCCAACCATTTGATTTAAAAAAGACCTAGGGGAATCGTAGTCAGGAATCTGTTCTAATTATTCAAAAAATCATTCCCCCACATAAAAAATTTTAAATTGTAAACTATAGCGCGTTTTCGTAGTAAACGTTGAGATCAGTTACTTTTGAAAATGCTAATGGTGGGTTTCTAAAATTATTGAATAAGGTATAATTAAGAAAATCTGTGATTATACTATATTCTGGGTTGTAATATTGATAGTCAGAAATCTTGTTTAGACTTTTGTCATCTTTTATTAATATGCCTAGATACTTTATGTAAAATCTCAATGTTGTCCGAATTGATAAAGGCAGTATCAACATTGTAGTCTAGTGTTCTCTTTGTACCATTTGAAACCGTTTAGTTTGTCTAAAATACTTCTAATCACATTGAAATCTCAGTTTCTTTTTTATCTGCTGTCGTCTGAGAATCGTTATTCTTTTCATTTCTTTGAGTTCTGTTCTTTTTTCATTCCATTTTTCAAAATATTTTTGTTATATTCTTTTATTAAATCCTTTAGGATACATTTTATTGATAAATTTTATAGCATGTATTTTTTCGAAACCAATTTACTCTTAAAATACCGTTATTATTTTTGCCAAAACTTTTCTTTTTTATGATTCTGATAATGAAATAATAATACGAATGATGTCACGTTAAATAAAAATATCATTTGAAGGAAAAAATTTTGAAGATTACAAAGAACACTTTTTTTAGCAATGAAGATTGGGATATTAACAAGAAATTTAATTATTTAAAATATTTTTGTTTTCTTTTTTTAAAGGACCCTACACAATTTACATTAAAATTCCGGCTCAGGTCAACTTGACTGAAATTGCAATATAATATAGTTCAAAGCCTTCTGATCGGAAAATCCTAATGGGTACCAGTCTTAAAAATCAAAAGTTTTCGAGACAGGTGGGGCTCCACGAGAAAATTATGACCACAAGCGAATCTAATGTCCCGCTTGCAACTTAAAGATGAGGTGAAGATTTTTCTATAAACTGTGATCAGCACAATCACTGACTATACTAGAAATACTCGTAAGACATGTTAAGCTAATAAGGGTAACAAAATAGCGCTGTCCTGGTACAAATAGGCGAAATCATTGCGCTGCCCTGACAATGTAAATACTTTTGGGTACTCTTACTAACTGGACGGGCCTTACCAGTGTGTCTAGTATTGTCATTGATTGTGCTAATCACAGTTTATTGAAAAATCTGCCGCTAATCTTCAAGTTTCAAGCGGAACATTGTATTCGCTTTTGCTCATATTCTTCTTATTCAGCCTCACCTATCTCAAAACCTTTTGATTTTTTTTAATAGTACCTATACTTTTCTCAAAATAAAGGTTGTAGAAGGCCTTATATTCTCTTACATGCCTTAGCATCAATAACATCTTGCAGGCGCCCAGGTGGAACTCGAAACGCTTAAGAAGAATGATCAGTATCATATCTACTGGAATTTCTCATTCTCCACCACTAAACGTATCAGTGCTACAAAACCTCAAATTGTCTTTCAAGTTCTGAGGACAAAGATAATTTACGTGATTTAATTCTCAGCACCAGCCGACGGTAATATCACGGCAAAGTTGTAAGGTTAACGGCAGAAATATCAAGTACTACTTTTTGTGCAGAGCAGGCTGTACGAAGTCTATAAAATCTATCTTGTAGTTCTCACAATCGGCTGTCTTGACGGTATGAAAGCCTCATTTCTGAATAATTTCGATTAGAATACCGATTCACAATCATATTAAAAACTTTATGTGTAGCTGTCAATCGTTTGCGGCATTCTTATGAAACTTTATTAAGAAAAAACTATCCCTGGTACTTACTTCCACTGTCGTTAATGCGACTATGTAACTCACCGTCTATCGTATCGTCTCTAGTAAAAAGGCTACTAAAATACAGGTGACCAACAAGTCTGGAAACGCCTTGATAAATATTCAGATGAAATATTATTCGAATGGGTCAAGGTCATTCATCGAGTGACTTTTAACCAGAAATTCAATGGTGACCTTCAATTTGACTCTGAATTTAACTTTCAAGGTTAAAATTATGATTTTTACGTTTAGGTTTACCTAGGAACGGCCGCGTGGACGTAGTGCATTCTGTTACCTTTGGGATAATGGATTTACGTAAGTACACTCGTCTATTTTGATAACCGATGTCCAAAATTAGGGTTCCTATTTGAAGACAGAAAACTGGCCTTGAAATGACCTTAAAGTTTCAGTTCAAAGTACAATTGAAGGTTATCATTAGATTTTTCTTTAAAAGTTACTACAAGAATGACCTTGACCTGAGCAAATACAAAGCCTTTCGTTAACCGAAGCCGCGCTTAGCTTAAATTTAAATGACCTCCAACAGACATGCAAAGTCACACCTGACCTTTGACCTAGGTACATATTAAAATATAAAATTTCCCGCAATTTTGATTTTCGATATCGAACACAACACAACATTATTTTCAAGCCCTTAAAATGAAATTAATAATTAGTTTCAATATAAAATTTTTTTTATCTAAACCTTACTCTTATCAAATGTCAACATCTCAGAAGAACAAACTCGAGGCCTTCAATCTAAGAGATAAAGACTGTATTAAAGATTGTATAACCTAACGAAGTACTAGAATATTCTTTTGTTACATTTTTCATTAAATTATTCATTAATAGATTAATCAGTTTGTCGCCTAATTAGACAAGATGAGGATTATCCGGTCTCTGCTCTTATCCTTAGCTGTGTTCCTTCATTCTATTGGTGACTATAATAATATAATATATTTACAATTTGGGTAAATATAGCTTATAATTTTCCATCAATAAATTATAGTTGGTAGTGTAATGTTCCTATAAAATTCTTCAAAAGCAGAACATTATTTTTTGGGATAAAACATTTCTTAGTGCTAAAAATCTAACAAGTTGCGTTCTTGTGACATGATCGATTTTGCTAAAAATGATTACACATAATTTTTAATGGATAAGTTTCACTTTACGTCAATTTAGCGTCGATTATGCTTTTTGAAAATCATTGAATGCTGCTAATGTTTCTGTAAATTCAAAAAGTTTCCAGAATAGAAAGTCTGGTCGGTGTTGCACTCTTATTCTTTTTACAAAAATGGCAGTTGTATACTGATAATATATAGAAAAGTGGTCAATGCAGTTTTTATCAAAAATTTTAAAAATAAGGTTTTCTACGTGAAGACATTAAAAATAAATCATTTTTATTTTCATTTATTTTTAATATTGATAATAGATCTATAATAATTTTCTGTGATAGCGCAATTTAGGACTTGTTAGAAAACAAGTGAGCTAGCGAGCGATCGAAAGCGAGAGTGCAAGCGAGAGAGATAAAGAATGAAAACGCAAATGCATCTCTGTCTATTTATTAAATAAATAGTTATTAATTACAATCTTTACGGTTCTAACTTAAGGGACTTCCGTTTCACTCTTCTTTCACTTCTCTTGTACCTCCTTTTTGCCACTTTTTCACATGCATTCTTTCGTATTTGCTCCGCAAATGACCTCCACCTCCTTCATCCATTCCTTCCCTAATCCATCCTCCCCTAGAATCTTTAACATATTCTCTTGACAGCTTCCTTTATCTACCAATTCTCCACTACACCCTTCCCACACATGATCCGATGTTTCCACCTCCTATTCACATATTCTACATTTTCTGTTCTCTTTTTTCCCAATACATCCCCTCCCTAACCTTATTTTCCAATCTAAATATTGCTATTCAGATCCACCTTCTCTTCTATATATTTTCTAAATACTATGGTAATCCTTTTTTTTATCATGCTATACAATTTATTGTATTTTGTTTTCTCAATCATCCCCTATCTTTCTATTATGTGCCTCTTCCTCTACCTGTTTCCAATTCATAAAAATTTACTACAGTCCCGTCTTCTATGCCTCTAGCCTCCAAGAACTCCCTTCTTTGTTCCTATTATATCCTTAATTCTATGGCCCTTTCTATCATCTCTTCTACCTCCAACAAACACTTTCTCTTTGACTGCCATCCCTTTCCCTCCCTAATCTTCTTCTCAAATTTCCATGCCCTCTTTTTCACTCTAACACTTAATTTATCCCTTTGCGCTTCTTCTCTCACCACATAGCCTGAAGTCCTCCAATCCACTCCTAGTGATACCTTTCTTGTAAACTCTCCCCATATCTGTTTAATTATTCCGGCTGCTCTGTTATGCTTTCTCTTATATGAGCTGTATGATCTACATTTCTTTGCAAGATATATCCCAAACACCTTAAGACTTTAACTTCTTTTAAGCTTATTTCCTTCCATTTTCGCTCCATTCGCTCTTTCTTCCTCCTTATTTTCTTAATGTCATTATCTTTGTCTTTTCTACATTTAAATTTATCTTTTTCTTATTTAAATGTTTCTCTAATCCTGCAATTAATCCGTCCATCCCTTCTTTATCCTTTGCATTTAACGCTATGTTGTCCTCGTAAGCCGGTATATATATCTTTTTCTTCCCTATCGTAACTCCTCCCTAAGGTTTTCTCCTCGTTTCTTATGTCAAGTCTGATATTAACATAATAAATAAAAGTGGACTTAGATAGCATCCTTGCCTAACTTCTCTCACCAAGTTTTATCCTGATTTTTGTCTTTTTAAAAATTTCCGATACTTGTTATATTAATCCCTCCCTTGTTTCCTTCTTCATCATCACTTTTTCTATTTCGCCTAAGTCTAATCAGTTAAATGCCGCCTTTAAGTCGACAAAAATTGCAATCAGTGTCCCTTTTTTAATTTTAATTCTCTTATTTGCTAGATAGTTTAAAACATATAGGTTGTCCATGGCCCCTATTCCTTTTATAAACCCTATCTTTTTCGGTAGCTCTGTCTTTTTTCCTCACCTTCTTTTGTTAATCTCTCCAAAAAAAACAGTTACATATAATTTTTACAGAGTTGAAATCAGCGTCACACCCCTAGAATCTTTAAAATCCTCTCCTTTGCTTTTCTTTACTATTGGTATCACTACTCCTTCTTTCCATAACTCTGGCTGCCAGTCTCCTCTCCATACTCGATTACACATTAGCCATGCCCATTTCTCTAGTTTCAAAACTCAGTATTCTATTTTTTCTTCTCCTGTTTTCCCCTTCTTCTTCTCTTAACAATTATGATCCCATCCAATTTTATCCCCTTCTTTACTAAATTTATTCTTATTTGTGCTCTCTAATCCTCTTTTTATTTCTCCTGTAATTTGTCCATTTCCTCGTCCACATTTGCCTCTCCCATTTCGATATATCTCACCTTTTCTGTAAGCTGTTCTTTCTTTTGCTATGACCAATCCCCTTTTTCTACACTTTTTACCTTTGTTCATTTTTTATTCTTATTTCTATTACCTTGTTCTCCCTCTAATTGTTCTATTAGGGGAAAATGCTCCGAATCAATATAATCACCTAACTCTAGTTTCTTGACCTTTTCTCTTACCTCATCATTCACTATTACATAGTGAACTACTCGTACACCTTTCTCCTTTCGAGGGTGTACATTCTCATTTGTCATCTCTTTCTATATTTTTGTTTAACATAAACCATCCCAAGTCCTCCAAGCTCTTTAACAACTTCTTTCCCTCTCCATGCGGTACTTTATTTGTAGATACTCTTTCTCTCTCTGCTCCTCATTCCCTTCCTTCTGGATCTGCTGTTCTCGTTTTGAAATCCCCACTTATTGTGAGATTAATCTCTTCTTCTACTATTACTCCTTATTTTTGTTCTTTTGTCTTTTTCTTATCTTCCCCCGTTATACATTCGTTCTTTACTCCCATCACCATTCCTCTCAACTCTCTGCCCTTTTGATCCCTCCTCTTTGCATTTTGAATTTGCCATTTTGTAATCTCTTGATAACCTTCCCCGTCCTTCTTTATCTTTCCACATCTCCATAATTATTATTACATCTTATTGTGTCAACTTTCTCATAAAATCCCTATCCTTTCTCTCCTAGTTTCCCGCCACCTCATGTCTTACTATCTCTTCCCTTTCTTCATACCAATCCCACCATACTCCGTTTATCAGTATTCGTTTGTACTTAACCCATGTTCTCCTCCCCTTTTTTTCTTTCCTCTGCTGCTTTTTTCATTAACTTATACTGTATGTTCCTTTGTAACCATTCACAATAAACCCCTATTCTCTCCGAGCTTGCATACCACATCCTCTTCTTTGTTATCACATTCCTCTTATTTTTCCATTTCTTTAGTTTTCCCAGTACCATTCTCTAACCTTCTCGCTCTTCCCTTCCCACGCTTCTCACATCCTCCATCTCTACCTTAGCATTATTCCTTTTTAGAGTTTCTTCTACTCACCGAAAACAAAATCTCAGTTCGAGCCTACCTTGAATTTCCTCTACTTTTTTATTATTATCTGCCTGCTTCTCTAGTTTTTGTTCGAAAGACTGTATCCTCTTTTCTAAGTGTTGTCTGACTTCTTCCAAATTCTTTATTTCTTTTTTAAGTTAAGCCATTTCCCGCCTGATCTTTTTTTAATTCTTTCCTTTTTACTCTTGCTAATCCTGCTTTTTCAAAACTCTGCCTTTCTGGCGGGGATCTTGACATTTTTGCATATTTCAAGCTTGAAGCTATATCGTCCTTCTCTTCACTAGTTCCCTTTTTCCCTCTATTACTTTTTATTAAAGCCTCAATCGATCCCACGCTGTTTGATATTAATATCTCTGTCTCTACCTAGTTCTGCTATTAGGAAGCCGACCAACCCCGTCCTCCCATTCTGTCACAATTCTCAGACCAACCTAACCTCAAGTTCCATACAAATCTGTCTCAATCCGCAAAAATATCTTCATCCCCTTTTTTATCTTCCAATCCCTGAATCAATCTCTCACATCGAAACCCTTCTACATACTTCCACAATCTTATCACATCAACTTATACCACAATTATCAGAAAAACTCAGCATCCTAATTATAGTTGAGGGATGTTACCCGCAATTTTGCTTCTAAATTAAAAGTCCAAAGTTTTTTCAATTCTTTAGAGCAACAGCGAGAGACGTACATATGATTTTTTCATATGTTGATTTTTCGTTACAGGATGCTTTGTCAAAGAAAAGTACAAAATTTCATGGAAAAATAATTACAAAATTGTTTATAAAAAATCTATGCAATACAAAAAAAATCCTACGTGCCTTGCTGGAGAAAGCAGTTTTGAATATATTTTTTAAATTTCGGATTTCGACCCTTAATCTTTTGGTATATTATTTTTAAGACCCGAAAACACCTTTTAAGCAACAAAAATTTAGATTTTTTGAAACTTCTACAGTGGTGTATCCCCTTGAGGAAAAACCACAGGTCTAAGGGTGTTCTACATCATTTAAGTAAATCCTTTTTTATATTAAAAATTGAAATTTGAGAAATTTAATTTTATAAGTAAACTTCATTCCTGTATTTTTTTTAAAAGTCAATTTTACTTAAAGTTGATGTAAAGCAGCTACTTAATTAAAAATTTTAAGTCATCACAAAAACGAACCTTACAGTATTAATAACACATAGTACTACCAATCAACAACTAGCAACGAACTAGGACACAATATTTATTCATGAATAGAGATTTGAAAATCGTGCTAATAATTTAAAATAGAATGCATATTATTGATATCACTGCATGTTTTAAAATTAGCATTTTTTATAAATGTGTGCATTTTTTGTTTTGTTACTTTTATTGCTCATACTCTAAATTTTAAAATTTTTAATAGTGTGGTTTAAAATAAACCATAACCTTTTTCGTATGAAAAGTTAATTGATCAAAGAAAAATAATTTTTTTGAACGAACACAGTTTTATGTCCTAAAAAAATCTAAAGTAATGCTTTAATTCAAAACAGGATCCAAAATTATCAGGATGCTCTGCGGTTAGTTGGAGAATTTCAAAAAATTATATTTTGTACTGTATTCATGTATTGTAATACTAAAAGATAATTAAAAAAAATGAATTGCAGTTTGGAAAAATAAAGAATTTTTGAATTTTATTAACATAATAATAATCGACCAAAACTGTTGATAGTGCAGAAATTTCACAACGCCCTATACATTGAATTAAAGACTTTTTGAATAACGAATGTTAAATATAAATGAGGTAAAACAATTAAAGTTTAATAGTTTTTCTATGATTTTAAGAATCAAAATAATTGAACTTTAAATGCTATTTTTATAAAGAACTATAATGTTTATTGAAAAAATGTTAATCCTAATTTTAACAATGTTTCTTCCAATTGAGTTTCTCGTTACTATCGCTTTTTACTGATGTCTGTAAAATATTTGAATGTAAGTAGATTGAAACAATTTTTTTAAATAGTACATACTTTTTTTAAGCATTAGCTTTGTAGGGCATGTTTTCAAAGAAATAACATGCCAAGATAAAAATATATACATTTTTATAATTATAATTTATGTTTAGAAAATAATCATAAATTATAAATGTTAATTTTAAATTATAAAACAATTTCTGTAAATGAATGATAAATATCCATTTTATACTCTTTGAAAGATTTACATTCCGAAAACATAAATTCCGGAAAATTATTAACAATGTAATTGTCTAAACCTTTTTTTAAAACCTTGATTAGGAAAGGTGTCAGCGTGAAGTCAATAAAACAATAGTTAGTATATTAGGTGCTCACTGATGATAACTCTTGAAAGCCGCGTTATGACTTAAGCTTCTGTTGATTTATGTTTTCTTTATCTACTTGGTGAATAAGCAAGCGGAATTTTTTTCGTTCTTCCCCTGCCATAATTGAGATTTAGTCGCATAGTACACACTCGTGCATTTTCACGCATTACCCCCCAATCTGAACTTCTGAGGATTGAGGTCCCCTCTCACGGACGTATTTTTGGAGTTCCAGATTCCCGACCTTCTTGTACCTTTGGAGTTCAATTGCCCTTTTAAAACGATAAAGGCTACAAGTTTTCTCTCCAAAGAAACAAGTACGAAGTCAAATAAGCTGTTATAGGATCATGAACTTCTATAACAACCTCATTTATAACTTATAACATACGATTGGGTATTAAAAAAATATAAACCTCTGTTTCTTATTGCAGAATTAAGTTCACAGTTTAACCGTTTGCCTGATGACGCACATATTCCTGGCGCTCCTCGTGGCGAAAATAGTTCTTCCTCTTCTTTAGACAGACAATCTCCTACAAAATCTCTTCTTCCTTCCAGTCATCATCCTTCTACTGCGTCGCCTGCTCCTACCGACCTACCTCATCGTGAGAGGTCCAGGTCTCCGCTCAGGAAAAAGTTTCCTCGCCTACTTGGATTTATGTTTGAAGAACTTAGATTTATCCGACTTCGTCCTAAAAAAAATCAAGAGCGTATTTTTAAACTCAGAAGATACGTGTTTCCTCTTGATCAGCCAATTAGATTGAGAAACAGGAATCATGTTCTCAGCTCCGTTCCAAACGAAGAACAAATTGTATTAATAGCAGAGAATGGTGACGTTTGTGCAATATTGGACAAAACAGCATCGCACCACAAGGTTTTTCGGGGAATATATATACCTCATTTTTTAGGGTCAAAACGGGCGAAATTAAACATACATAGCGGCGCGATTGAAGAATTGACCCCTGAAGAAATCGCGGATTGTTTAGTAGGAGGCAACACACAGTCAATCGCAAAGAATTTTGATATATTTCGCGCATAAGCCACAATTATTCGAATCTTCAGTATAAAAAAAACGAGAAGCTATGTCAAAACTTGCAATTTTCGCTAAGGCTTTATGCATAGACCTTTGAAAATTAAAGGTAAATAGGTAATTTTGAGTTCTCTTTACTGTATGGCCGCTGGACCATGAAACTTTTAAAACTACTAGAAAGTCCGGAAAATGAAAGTACATTTATTTTTCACTGAAAATTTCACAAACTTTTATCAAAAATCTATTTAATTACTTAAAATATTACAAGTTTCATATCACATAATATAATAAAATTTATAATAAGTTCCATTTCAACCTTTCAAATCATTTAAAATTGTCTATTTAAAATAATTTAAAAGCCATATGTGTACGTGTAAATTGTTAGGCGTTTTGATACAAAACTGCTGAATTAAAACATTTTCAAGAAGAATATACGACACAAAAATGTAATTTTTCTCAATGTCAGAACCAGCACCTGGTAAAATCAAAAGTAAACAAAAAATGAAGGAATTTATTTTCAGATTTGAAATGAAATGGGGGTGGGGGCCCTTCCTTTCTAGCATGAAAAAATTGCCATGCCTTTGTAAATATGTTTTTAGTATTAAGGAGTTTTACCAGGATTTGTTTATTTTAATAAACGTGAATCTTTTAGCGAAACGAGAATTTTCTGGAATAAATTTACAAATCCAAAATTTCATATTGTTACTATATGTTCAACTCTATTATGTTAAATAAATATGTTACTGATTCATTGTACCTCAGACCTTTTTGCACATATGCAGTTTATCAAAATGCAGTGTAAGCACAAAAAGGGTTTCCCGCTTCTGCGACGTTTAGATTTCAGGGATAATTCGTGAGAACACACACAAACCTACTACGCGTACGTGCACTTCCAATTTCATGCAGCTCTGCATTCAGCGAACCAGACGAGAACTTGAGTCACGTCGACGCAGAACAGAAAGATGTGTTCAAAGCGGTGGGGATGGATTTCTTGGTTTTAAATTTGAAGGGCCCTTTCTTCATGGAGCGTCATATTTGAATAAAAAGACTTAGGCGGAATTGTAGTCAGGAATCTGTTCTAATTGTTAAAAAAATGACTCTTTGGGTTAAACTAAAAATCACCCTAAGATAATCCTGAGAGGAATCAGGAAATATTCTTGGTCTTTAGATGGGACGTTAAGACTAGACTGTGAAGAAAATAAGGGAAAAAATAGATTTTTTATGGTGTTAGTTTCTCATTTTGTATGATATTAGACACCCTACAGTTTTTTGAAAATTTCAAAAAAAACTTTGGCTGATTGACACTTATGAATTTTTTTTGTTATGGATTGCTTACCAGAGTCAGATCTAGACCAGACCAGACTGTCATGACCAGACGATCCAGATGTTTTCCACTAGGGAGTTTGGGATGTTGGGAACACAAGACGGAAGCATGTACCACGCGACGAACGATCCCAAGCATCACAACGTACAATTTAGTATTGAAAACATATTAATGCAATTAACATTATTTTGTTTTTGTGAGAGTTAAGATGTTTTCTATCAACTATTATGAATTATTATTATTTTATTATTTATTTTTTATGTTTTGGCCATCACAGAGTTTTCTTTAGTCTATCACAGAATTAACCAACATTTTTAAAATAACTATCCATAGGGCATCAGACTCATTTTCTATTACTTTTTGGGTCGCTGATTTCAAATACATTATCAAAATGTCGAAATTCAAAGTGGAATTTCCAATATGGCGATCGATATTGGTATAAATTATTTGTTTTAATCAAATTCGTTTAAGCCCTTTTTAAAAATAATAATTGTCATTTGAATACATGCAAAACAAATTCAAATAGTCCAATTAATTTTACCCTTACAAATGGTTTATCTTAAAATACCTTTCAAATTTATTTGTTATGTTTTTTCAATACTGAAAAAAATATTTAAAGTAGGATGTCGCTTCATGATATGCACACCAAGTCAGATTATGTCATTCTGTCATTGGTATTAAATTTACTGAGAAAAGCTTTCTAAATTCGATAAATAATAACTCTTAGAGTTCATTATAATAATTAAACATTTATTTATTATTAATAACATTTTATTCGTAAATATAAGTTTCCTGGTAACATCTAATTAAAAACTTTGCTAATCTGTAGAACAATTATACAATTGATTTTAGGATTTTTGTAAAACTGAATAACCAATATAAAAGACCTAATTTACAACTCTAGACCGATATAGGAGTAAGACCAAAATCAGAATGAGGTCATTCAATTGATAGGGCATAATGACAACCAATTGGAACAACGATTCGCCTACAAGCTATTGGTATTCCTAAAAAAATCAGTATTTCAAGAAAACCCTGATGGCGATACATCAAGACGATTATCCAAAATAAACCAGTGATGGTGATTTTCGAAAGTACATCTGCATCGGATCTCCTCGTCCAAAGCATTAACTTCATAAAGCGCTCCTGATTTAACAAAATTTAACATTGGGCAACCAATAGCAGCTTATCCAATAATGAATGAACCTCCTTACTATCAAGTAAGACCTGTTGGTGACAGCTTGTGTCTCAAATTATTGTACACATCGGCAAAAGATCTTCGGTACCAACAGCCTCATATATAATACTCCAGGCCTGGCCCAACATCTTTCCGCTAGTCATTCTGGGAAGTTGAGAATTCAAATTTTTCGAAAGAAGTATTGTAGAGTTCCGCATTGGGTGGTTAATTTTAATTCATATTTCAAGAGTGGTCTAGAATATTTCTAGAATTAAGTCAAAATTTTGACGAAGATCTTTTCAAAACGTGACGTATTCGTGCAAGCGTTGATTGGCTGCAGCAATTTCACCGAAAGAATTTAATTGGTTCTGGAGCAAAACTTCTCAACTTTATTGATTCTATTCCTGAATCTTTTAAGGTTACTCTGAAGTTACAAATGTTATAGAGGCAAACAAAAAAGAATCAGGCCTTAAACATTAACTGCGTATCATTCTAGCCCTAGTTGTGGCATACCCTTCAGTTTCCAAATCAATCAATTTTTTTCAGTCTAAAAAATTTTCCAATCCTCTCTCGATTTTCTCGGTCCAGCGACCACACACGAAAAGGCATTCAACGTTACAAACTTTTAGTTGTCAATCTTTTTACCTTTAAATTTAAAAGATTAATTTATAAACATGGAATTAGTATGAAGACCGAGCATGGTTTAATCACGAAATATTCTAAAATTCCTTGTGATTTGTTTTCCTAATGGACATGCCGCAATATCTTCTGGGGTTAAATCTTCCAGGGCGCCACTGTTTATGTTTATTTTGGCCCGAATCAATGGTGAAGAATAAGGTTTGTATAGCCCACGCAAAATCGTGTGCCTGCTTGATGTTTTTTCCAATATAGCAAAGACGTCACCATTGGACGTTGATAATACAAGTTGCTCTTCAGTTGGCAAGGGATGAAGGAGAGAAGATCCTTTTTTTACTTTAATTGGTTTACGAGGCGGAAAAGTGTATCTTCGAAGTTCGAATATCCGTGTTGGATGGCTGTACGGAGCAAGTCGAATAAATCTTAGATCTTCAAAGATATATCCAAGCGGGCGAGGAAATATTCTCCTGATAGGAGGAGACATGGACCTTGTACGAACAGATGGCTCGGCAGCTGGAGAAGTGATACTAGAAGAAGGAGGTTTAGTAGAAGAAAGAGATCTTTTACGAGAAGATCTGGCAGGTGGAGTAGAAGAAGGTCCACCACGAGGAGCAACAAGAATGGGGTCGCCATTAGGCAAACACTCGAATTGTGAACTTAATTCTGTAACAAGGAACAGATAATTATATTTGTTATACAGTACACAATCTTATTATGGTTAATCATGAGTCGTGAATGTAATTATTTTTTTCCCCAAGTAATGACTTTGGATGAAAATCGATTTTTTTGGTTTAAAAGTTAATTCTACTAGGTTGATAGGTTTACCATACTTTAAGCGAAGAATTCTAGAATTTATTTATCAGTTTTTTTATTCTGCGAAGAATCACATCTCTTATTGTTAAAAACATGACCTCCGCATTGACAATTTATCTGTTGTTTGAATACAAAATATTAATTTGGGAATGGCCACATCTACTCAGATCGTTGGAAAATTAAGTAAAATGATTATTTTCAAATTAAAAACTGTCTGGGGTTTTTAGTTAAACGCAACTAGGATGGGGCTTTTCAATTATGTTAGGGGTTGTTTGAACTGATTCTTGAATATTACTTTAGATATCATGAATCCAACAGACTTTTAAAAAGGTGACTCCTGAAGTTATTTTTGATTTGAAAATATCATGGCTGAAGTAAAAATCTCTCTCACGCTTGGCGTATACGATATTTTTTATATCAAATAGATTATTTCAGAAATTGTTTACAAAACTGTCCTGATTTCAGTGCATATTAGATTTCGAATAAATAAAGAATAAGTTACCGTAATTTTCCGGGTATTTTCAAGTTTGGGAAATTTATTGTAATTTTAAAGGTAAATATGGCCAATTACTCCCAATTACCCCCAAATTCAATATTAAACCTTTTTACAAATTTTCGCAAATTTATGCAATTCTTTGTTAATGTATGGGGATACTAGAGATAATTTATGGTAACTGACAATCAACAAAGTAAAATTCAATTTAAATAGGTCTATAAATTTCCAGAAAGTTACTGGAATTTTCGGTACATTATTGTAATTTTAAAGGTAAATAGGGTAAATTACTTTAAATTATTCCAAAAGTCTATTTTAAATCCTTTTATAAATTTCCGGATATATATGAAATTTTTTAAAAATGTATAGAAATATTACAGGTTATCTATCATTTTGGATATTTGCGGTCTTTTATAATCATTTTACTATTATTTGTGGCAACTTATAAAAAACTTCCAGAAATTTAATTTAAACGTGCCTATAAATTGCTGGAAATATATAGAAATTTTCTGTCATTATCGGTCATTTCACATGTAAATATTTTAAATTAATATAAATTACTTAAGATCCAATTTTTAATATTTTTATAAATTTCCGGAAGTTTCTAACAATTTTTGGTAAATTATAATAATCTTATGGGTTATTTATGGTAACTTATCAGCAAACTTCCAAAAACTAAATTTAAAAAAGTCTATCAATTTCCGGAACTTTATTAAATTTTTAAGTAATTTATGTTGATATTACTGAACACAATCATTTTTTAGACTTGACAAAAAGATTATAGATTTTGCAAAATAGTTTTGTCGGATATGGAGCAATATAATTTTTTTTCAATCGGCAATTATATTTTTACAGGAGGAACTATTTTATAAATAAAATATAAAAAATCTTTTGTATGAGAAAAAAATCTATAGGGGCAAAATGTATTAATTCAATAAAATGTGTCTGATTTGTAGAAAATTAGTTTTTTTAAGCGCAACTAATTTTCGGAATAATCGTATTTATTATTATATTTTTTATATAGAACTTCAAATAATATTATGAATTAAAATTCTGAGAGGGATTTTCGTTTAAAACAAAAACTGCTTAACAAGCTTTCTTGTCTCAGCCAAATAAATGATTTTGTACATCCAAAAAATTATTTTTTGTTGACCATCCACCGTTGAATAGCTATCCGTAACTATTTTATATTTGAATTTAGAAATAAAAAAAGAAAGTACTTTCCATCAATAGCTCAAATTGATCATAACTTGGAAAAAGCAATCAATTAAATGCTGACACATCCGAGAAAACACCTTATCAATCTGAGCTCTACGAAAGCTGTCCCAAAAGTATCCGACCTACGTTCATGTCTTCACGCGGAGAGACTTAGACGACCTTTGGAGGGTATGAGCGTCACCAGCAACTCCTACCCTTTTCGTTAGTAGCCCGACATACCGATAAAACGACTTAGTTCCCACGGAGCGTGTATTTGTTTACATCGTCTTTTTTGCGTTCGTCGCAATGCCCGAAACTGCTCACAGACTAACAAAAAAACCTTCGATTATAAATCGCTCAGGAATATCTGGAAATGATCAACAGTGATGAACACTTTCTTAAAAAGGTTATTACTGATGATGAAACATGGGTTTATGGTTATGATTCTGAAACAAAACAACTACCTTCGCAATGGAAGCTTCCATTCCAGCCTCGGCCGAAAAAAGCCCGTCAAAGTCGAAGCAACATCAAGCCAATGTTAATTGTTTTTTTCGATAAGGAGGGCGTTGTGCATCACGAATATGCTCCTGCAGGCCAGACAATAAACAAAGAGTACTACGTTGAAGTTCTGAAAAGATAGCGTGATGCAATCAGGAGAAAACGATCGCAACTTTGGGAAACCGGTGACTGGCTTCTTCATCACGACAATGCTCCAGCGCACGCATCAAACCTTGTGCAGCAGTATTTATTGAAACACAGTGTTGCGCTGCTCCGCCAGCCTCCATACAGTTCCGATATAGCTCCCTGCGACTTTTGGATATTTTCTCGATTGAAAATGCCGCTTAAGGGATATCGATTCGATGATAAAGAGACTGTTAAAACCAAAGCGACGAATGCACTAAAGGCGATTCCGAAGTCTGGCTTTCAAGAGTACATTAACACGTGAAAACATCGATATAGGTATCTTGTTCAATCAAATGGGGACTAATTTGAAGATTGCCACCCTTCGGATGACGAAAAATAAATCAAGCGCTGAGAGATCGAGGTAGGTCGGATACTTTTGGGACAGCCCTTGTTTACTTAAAATTATAGATAAATAATTTATTTTATTATATTTACCAATATAATTAAGTATGACGGTCAGAGATATGCACAGAGTACAAACACGTCTCATCTTTTCTAATCAAGGGACAAACTAAGTAATGTATTAATTAAGAATAATATTAACAAGATACAAAAATAATTTATTGCTCTATAATAATTTTATAATGAATAGTGTAGGCGTTCTTATCTCTTAACATTTAAGTGTCGACATTTGCCTTCTGTGACATTTAGGTTCGATAAGAGTCACCAGCAATAAAACAAATTTGGTAACAAATCTTTTGCGTCTTAAAGCAAGCTATAATTAAAAAATAATAATATACATTCAACGGAATATTTTAGAAGAAGTATGTCGCAGAACTTTTGCAGAATTCCGTGAAATAAAACCAAGAATGAGGAAAGAAAAATAAAAAGCCAAACAAACAAATCCCTTTCCTTGTCTTTTTTTCTATCTTTCGCCTTTTTTATTTGAATTACTATCAGATCACAATAAACAAAGATTTGTAAAAAAAAAAAACCGAAGCTTCGGCTCTCTTACAGCACCATTCCCAAGGAAAACAATAAAATAAATAAAATAATAAAATGAAACTATAAAAAATACCCAAGCACCATGATGCTCTCTTCCTGACATCCTGGCATTCTTTCAAAATACGTACGAACAAGAAAAAGTAAAAAAATTAAAAATGTATGAAAACTCAGTGCTAAATAGAATTAATCATACTAGAATATCTCTTGTTTAACCTATCCTGAACAGTATTTAAATTATTAGTTAAATTCTTTTGTTTTTCAATGCAGAGCATTTTTATCAATTGTTTTATTGCTTTCACTATGCAAAATTATAACATTGTCCTAATCAAAATAAGGGTGATCGTTTTAATCGAAGAAGAAAATCTTTGGTCATTTCCCGGTTTGTAAACATTTTTCCTGGTCAATACAATTTTTAAAAACGAAACCCTATACGAAACATTTTTCCATTTAAAGCAAAAAAAAAAATTAAACGATTTAAAGCGGTACTAGTGAGTTTTAAAATTTTATAATTAAGGTTTAAAAGTTTTTCAATTAAAAAATTTTGTATTCAAATGCTTAACAATTTAGTCTTATAAACTGGAAGGTAGTCACCCTATTTAAACTATTAGTTTTAAATAAAACGCACTAAAAATGCAAATTTTCGAATCCTTAAGATTCATAAATTATACAGTTCAAAAATTTAGATTAGGTTCCAAAAATATCAAAAGACGTTTATATTTTCAATACTCTAAAATAAAGAAACAAGCAATGAACTTTAAGAGTTTTCAAAATCATATTATTAAATTATTTTAGGCTAGAAACATTTAAAAAAATTAAATTTAAATTTCTTTAACTTTAAATTTAACAAATAGATGAAAAAAATTTCTTTTGTAAAAAAATATTTAAAAAGAAAAAATCTAGCCAAAATTTTAAATACGGAAAACAAAATGAATCACATACGTTAATCAAAAAGTAAAATTAAAGAGTCAAAAATAGAAAAAACTTTTGCCTGTGGTCCTGCTAATAGAAATTCTATCATATTTAAAAGAAAAAAATATCATCAAAACTTGATTTATATAAAAAAATTACTAAAACACATTTAAATTTGAATTTGAAACAGGAAACAGAACTCACGTGCTGCTTCATATTAAAGGCTCACTTCAAGTAAAATAGTTAAGAACATGATTTAACGTAGACTTGAAAGGACTGTGTCGTAGTAAAAGTAAAAAAAAGGTTTCTTAAATTCAAAAGCATACAGATATTATTAAAAAAAGCTTAAGGTGAATTCCAAACCACCGGAGCCTCGGTGAAGGTACACAGATGCAAGGTATTATAGATTATATATTATAACTTATAGATAACACATTATTATATATTTTAGATTATAGATAATACATTGTACTATAGTACAATATAGATATATTGAAATTTATTTTACTTACTTTAAATGATTCCACGTGATTTCGAATAATTTTAAAGTAGTTTCGTTAAATCCTAGTAAGAGGAATTTAGAGAGTTCTGTTAGGTTTAGCAAAATTTACCAAAGTATCAATTTCTATTTGTAGGCTTTAAAATTAATATTTTCTTTCAGAGATAATAATATTTTTACTAATTATATCCAAATACCCCTCTTTCTTTCCATTCTCCTACACTATGAATAAACCGTCAATATTGAAAATTATACAATTCTTTAAAAATTGATCTGCATTTATCAGACTAAACCTTTCATGCTAAAAAATTAAGCAATGTGCGAAAGTTTCTTTGCTATAACAGTAATCATAAAGAATTCATGGAAAAATATATTATAAAGTGGTTTAAAAAAATAGCGCTCAAACAAATCAAAATTACAATAAATTGCAGATAAGAGCAGGTAAAAAATACCTTGTGTTTATTTCAATCAATGAAGCTCATCAAGATAATAAAAAAGTCCCTTTAAAATAAAGCTCACATTAGTGGATTCGGTAGTAGTAGTAGTAGTAGTAGTAGTAGTCGAGCGGAGAGTCAATTACAATAATCTCTCCAATCGGATTACGCCACTGCGACTTCTATTGGTGATCAGATGGCTATTGGTAAAACCCAACAAGATTTCAGCACTGGTTGTGGAATATCTTTAAAAAAAGGAGAAGATAGTTACTGCTACGTTCAGCAAATTCATATTTACAAGACTTTGTCAATCTCAACTCATATGTACCACAAGGTTTCAATAATTTGATCCTGGAAAGAGCATGAGCTCCTCACAAAAACTGCGTTAACAGTTGCAAATCAAATAACCTTCATGTAATTATATAGGCTGCTTTTATTAACCTGAAGGGTCGCGTTGTTGCAACGAAAATCTTTTAGATGAAAAGTGGAACCTTTATCACAAACAGCAACAAATTTAACTTACAGTCAAATTGATAGGAAGACATGATTGACTCGCTCTGAAAACTGGTTGACAAATATAAGTCTGCTTTTAATATGGAGTCTGTCGGTGAAGTTTGTGATATGTATAGCACTAGCACATTTGATACACCTCTTTCATCGACGGAGAGATTGATGAATAAAGCAAGGGACCCTCTCCTAGAAGATTTTGTTCCACTCTAGCTAGATTTTTCTCGAGTAGATCAAAAATAACTGAAGAGTCATAATGCAAAAGATGTTCGTGAACTATTTCTGAATGGATATAATGATAAGTTAATTATCATTTGGGATGAACTTATATTTAGATTCAGAAGAGTACAGATTAGAGATTTTAGCGAAGATCCTTTAGCATGCACAAACACTGCATTCTGATAAAACCTTTTTTTGGTGTCGCAGCAGATCAAACATTCAGTGACTATGAAGAAAACCTGTCTCGCCTTGTCACAAAACGCCGATTTGTAGTTGTAGCCGCTCATGGTCGATTTAAACAATGTTTCGAATATTTCGATAAGGTGTAGCAAAATAAGTCTATTCCACATTTGATGCACGACTATCGAATTGTGTCAGCGATCCGTTACGCCTCTCATGATTTCATTGATTCAGATACCTTCGATGGTTTAAAAATCACTCAATTTATGCCTGCTAAAACCTCATAGCTTAATCGAATAGCTTCATTAATCGAAAGCCAACGTCTACAGACATGTTCGATCCTTTTCTCCAAACTCTCACGACGCTATAATAGCACAAAATGATATATTCATATTCTTACTAATAAAGATAAAAGTGGCCCAGAGGCCATATCAGGGGACTTTTGCCACTGAAAAAAATGATAAAAGAACTTTTGGGTACTGGTTTTGGGTAGGTTTTTGTCCGAAATCAAAGAACCTGTTAAATTGTTATATAATATGTTGGGATATTTGAATAATCGAACCGATGGACTTTTTCGTGTCTTGATGAGTACTTTTTATCAGTTCAAGTTTCATCCAGCGCGGCCAGGTGACCACAACCCATAAGGACTTGAGCATCCTCTTTTTTAACCAAAATACCATAGAGTAAATAGCGAACACTTTAACAAACCCCACAATTCCGATAGTGCCTTTATCGATTGAGAAAATATTAAAACTTTACAACGAGATCCCTTCTGCTATAAAATATGTTTTATGAAAATGGTTTATATTAAGAAGAAAGGCGGGAGGGGTCCAAAAAAGTTACAAAAAAGTTTAATTTGTAGCCAAGAGGTAATTTAATAAAGTCTTAATCATGTGGTTCAGGTCTTTACAACCCTAGTCAAACTATGTTCGCTATAATCACATGTAATAAGCAATAGTCATTTTTGAAGGCAGTAGTAGTCCACCAGATTTCTCCATTGCTAAAATAGTGGCGGGACCTAGGAGTAAAATATGACTTATGCTGAGAAATTCCCTATAAGATAATAAATGGAGCTAATTGGTTTAACTGGATAAAATGCAGACTATAAGAGGTGCATCAGTATCCATTTTAAACCTCAAACGGCAAGCTGGTGCGAATTCGCACCAAAGCAATTTTCAGTTTGTTAAGACACTATATTAAATATATTTTTTAAATGAGCGTTGTATATGCTAGATGTTTATCATACTTAAGTTTTCAAACGATTTTCATATTGATCCTCCTCTATCCTAACGGCGCTCTGCAACCTCTTCAGACTCTTGACCACTATTAGCTCTAATATTCTTCTAAATTGGGCATCTAAACTAACCGCTCTAACATCAATAGTTTCCCATCTTCGTGTTTTTATGGTTAGACTTTGTACTGCTATGCTATTAAGTACTGCTGTTGGTTCCACGGACACAACAGGTATCCAAACTAGCTTCTTTACTGGCCAGCTCCTGTACAAGGTTATAATCCGCCAACAGATTCAATAAGCGAAGTTCGAGTCACTTTTTGCGAACAGATAACGATAAAATTATTCTTTTTCCAGCGATACTCTTCAAATCCTGGGACGGCTTCTCCAAGTTGGAATAAACCGATTTTTTTTTCTAATTCTGCCGCAGATGTTTTTGAGTTTCCCTAAAGGCAACCCTACTATGCCTAGAGGACCATTTTCGGGTGACTTTTAAGGGACTGGTTATAAGACACTGTTAGAGCTTTCAGCCGCATCTTCTTCTGTTCGCTTATTTCATTCGGTGTACTTTCATCAACATGACGTCCCATTGGAATCTCTATTTGGCTAGTTGTTTCGTTCAGTTGATTAAACAGTTGGCATCTCAACCTCTTCCTAGCAGCCACACCAGTGATACACGTATATTGTGCGCCAGTTAGAGATTATAAAGTATGAGCTAACGCTGCTTTGATAATTTTTAATCTTCGTAGGCGAAGATGATTTTTGCTGAGGGGTGGTTGCTGGCTCCTTCTCGCTGTTTTTGTGTGATTTTAAAAAGAGCACATTTTGTTCCCACGAGTCCAGAGTAAAATGAAAATTAAATAGCGTCAAGCTAGAATATTCAACAGCCGTGTTAAAGATCAGTTTTTTTGGTCATTAACTATTAAATATTATTGTCAAAAATTAAATTGCAATTCATTTAACTACGGCTTATATTTTGAACATTCAAAATTTTATTGAAAATTGAACTATTTTGCTCGTTTTCGGTTAGTGGGAGGGGCTAATCTCTCTCTATTATTTATTTTAATTCGATTATTTTCAATAATTTTTTAACTAAAAATTGCATAAAACTTTCTTAACTTTATATTTGATAAAAATTTTCAAAGTTTTTTTTAATTTTGTAAAATCCCGCTGAAATGGAATAGATTTCTATCTTATTTAAACGAATTTCGTAAAAAATTCTAACGACCGACGCGCAGACACATACAAAAATTAACAAAGAAAACACGCAAATGTAATATGACCCCTGTCTTCCTTCCCATATCGACAAAAAATCAGTTCCTTACGAAGCCGTGATGCATACATTCGTTTTCTCTACATTTTGAATTTTTCCAAGTTCTGACCGAGAAAAGTAAATTATCTCAAACAAGAATATTTAACAGCCGCGTTAAAGATAAGTTTATTTCATCATTTACTAGTGGAAGCTTCTAATGTGTCCCCTAAGGGTTTACATTTTTTCATTCACCTTCTTCCTATTCCTTAACACACCTCCCACACCCTTTTTGGTGGTTGGAGGGGGACCTACAGCTCAAGGTGGGTTCCGAACCACCAGAACCTCGGTAAAGGTACATAGAAAAATTTCCAGAGG